>PVJC01040974.1:0-15570 GCA_004026665.1 Murina feae | reverse complement strand
TAATTAATTTAATTTCATTCCTGGCTATTTCTAGAGGTCTCAGGGAGTGTGGTAGGAACACATGGTCAGGATTAGGAAGCTTGGACTCTTATCCTTGGTGAGACCTGACGGAGTGACTTTGGCAAGAGGAAACTTCTTAGACTCAGTTTTTTCACACAGAGTTGTTACATGAGATGGTGGGGGAGGGGGCGGAATACTTAAATGGTGTTTCATTCATGAAATAAACATATAGTACAAGTCATAATTTCATTCATTTATTTAAGGATCTCATCCTTTCTGTTTTAAAGTAGTAGGATAGTGGGTCTGCCAGGTTAAGCTGGCATAATTTATTTTAGGAGCGCTGACTGTGTTTTTGCTGAATAACCCCTCTCTGCACTTCTCTCCAGACACTTGGCAAAAGCAAATGCTGAGCTCTCTAGGCTTCTGTGTGGGAACTGGGCCAGTAAGTTCCTCCTCACCAGCAGATGTTTCTGTTGTTCCGGTCGAAAGGAAATATTTCCCTTCGGTCCATAGTAATGTGGCCCAAACCCAACTCCAACCGCTCGGTTCGCCATGCATTGATTCCTACATTGTCTTATTTTGAGTCATCACAAATGTTCCAAAGGGGGTCAGGTAATAGTGGCAGGACAAAGTGGTGGAGGAGTGTGATGTTCAGGACTGTCCAGCCGACCGTCTTCAAGATGTTGATGTCCTACGACCCGCGCAGTAGTGTGGGCTCGGCCTGCAGTGTGGACCGAATTCACAAATTTTTGTATAAGCTGAAGGCCATTAGAGCATACAGACTTTTAAAGTATTGGACCATATTTTTCCTCTCAGAATGAAAACTTAAGATATGGGACATATAAGAATTTATGTAACGCAGTGATGATTTGTATAATAACAAAAATGGCTATAAAATATGGAATGAGTGATATATTGGGAAGATGAATAACTTAAGGCAAGGATGCGTAAACGACAGCCCAGAGCCACGTGTCTGTATTTAAAATAAAGTTTTACTGGAACACAGCCACGCCCATTCATTTATGTACCATCTGTTGCTACTTCAGAAGGACGATGGCAGAGACTGTCTGGCCCATACAGCCTGAAATATTTACTATCCAGCCCTTAACCGAGAAAGCTTGGCAACTCCTGAATTAAAGAAGGAGGAGATTAAAAGTACAAAATTAACTTTTAAAATATTTTGAGAACTTTGGAATCAAATGTCTGTGTTTGTGGCTTTTCTGATTACTAGTCTATTATATTGTTCTCTTCCATCTATGTGTTCACATGAGGACATTCTTGAAGTGAGATCCTAGCTGAGGAAAATTTTATCCATTAGTTTCTACCAAATGAGAGTGCTATTTTTTTAGGTAAAAATAGTCAGATATAAGCAATTTCAAATGGTTTGAACTGATAGTAAATATTTTTGTAATACTGTATTTTAACTAAATATGTTGGTACTTTTAACACGTGTTGAGTTTTGACATGGCTCCTTGCAGCTTTAGTTGATCAGATCAAGTATCAGTGTTGACTCTTGAAACATAAGAAATACAAGTCTATAATATTATCTTGCCAATATCTTTTAAAATATTAGACTTTCTTTCTGTAAATTATAGTTTATGCTCTTCAAGAGTTGGTTCATACTCAACCGGTAGGGTGATTAACACTTTGGGGCTTATGCTTTGGTGGAGGAAGATGTATTTGCACCTGGAGCATTCCACTGGCAAGTGTGACCATTCTGCCTTCCAGGTCTGTGCACCCTGTTATCCTCTGGGCCAACTTTTCTTGGCCAACACACTCCCTAGAGCTCAGCTTTGGCAAAGTGTCCCTTCTCAGGAAAAAGAAGGCCCATTGTTCCTGTCTCAACCAGAACTGATTTCATTCAATATCAAAGCAAGAAGCCTAGGGCTCTTCAAACAGATTATGAGCCATAAAAGGCCTAGGTCCTTCTTTCAAACAATAGCCCTTTAATCACAAGTGTTTTTGCTTAAAAACTGTAAAGTCAAATTGCAGAAACTCTAAGATGATTGAGACAAATATTTCTAGGTGTGTGTGTGTGTTAATTATTTTAATAGGAGAGATTTGCAAGTCTTTCTCCGGACTTGGGAAATAATATTTAGGTACATGTTGTTTTATAAAAGACAGAATAAAAAGCTCTTTTCTCATGTGAAGTTCCGCGAGGCGCGGTTGGCTGGGGTGAGACGCGATAAGCTGTGCAGGTGTGCAGTGTGGCTGCCTCTCCCACAGGAGCTGCAGGTGCGCTGCGCCGAGGGGCAGGCGTTGCTGAACGCGGTGCTGCACACCCGAGAGGAAGTGATCCCCGCGGGCCTCCCCCAGACGGAGGACCGGGCGTTGGAGTCTTTCCGGCAGGAGTGGCAGGCTCACCAGCAGAGACTGTCGGAGACCCGGACACAGTTCAACAATGTCGTCAACAAGCTGAGGCTGATGGAGCAGAAGTTCCAGCAGGTGGACGGGTGGCTGGGAACCCTGGAGGAGAAAGTGGGTCTCAGGGCTGGTCGTCAGTCCAACCGGGCAGCCAAGGAGGCGCAGTTACATCAGATGAAGGTAAGTGAGTGCAAGTTCCTGATCTTGCTCAAAGTAGCGGTTGATTTGCAGAGTGGGTTTCATTAAGATACAAGAGGCCTGGTGCACGACATTTGTGCATGGGGGGTGGGGGTGGGGGGTGTCTCAGCCTATCTGGTTGCTGGCTTAGGGGATGCTCAGCGCTGCCACAGAGGCAGGAGAGGCTCCCACCATGGCCTCTGCACTTGCCAGCCATGAGCCTGGCTTCTGGCTGAGCGGTGCTCCCGCTGTGGGAGCACACTGACCACCAGGAAGCAGCTCCTGTGTTGAGTGTCTGCCCCCTGGTGGTCAGCGTGCATCATAGTGACTTTTTGTTCCGCTGTTTGGTCGATTTGCATAGTAGGGTTTAGATTTTGCAAAATCTTCTGCTTGAAAAGAAAGTTAATGTAAATTACAATGGAGCATTCTAACACCAATTATGAATAGAATCCTAAATGAGTCCTTAATGAAATATTTTATATCTGCTCCTTATGCCCTATTACCTTGCTTGGTAAAGACAAATAAATGATAGTGTTGCAATCCATTTAAGTTTATGGTTCTGATATAAAATTATTCCAATATAGTGCATTGAAATAATACTTGGTATTTAGTTTTATTCTGATTTTTATGCAAATCTGGTGCACATAATCAAAATAATCCCTAGGCCTTCAGAATGTTTTTTGTTATTCATGTATTTTAAAATGTATCCAAGTACAACATAAAAATGTATGCCACTCTGCTTTAACAATTTTGAACAGAAGTGTAATATATACAGAGAAGTACTTAAACTCAGAGTATAGCTTTTATCATGTTATTATATTTTTAATGAAAGTTATATATGACATATTTTCAAAATTACATCTCAGAATAAATATATTCTAAACACACAGGGGAATCATTTCCGATTAATACAGTTGTATCTATATACAATTTTATATATTTTTTTGAACTAAAATGCAATACATATAGAAAAGTGCCCAAATCAAAAGTGTGTAGTTTTTATCACATTGTTGTAGCACACTTTTTTTTTCATTAAGGGTAAGTACATATTTTCAAAATCATATCTCACAATAAATACACTCTACATGTATACTGGAACCGTTTCCTATTAAGAAGGTCCCTATATTTGTCTTCCTCAACAATACGTAACCTTTCCCTGCAATATCAACACCATTTCAGAAGTGGCACGAGGAGATCTCCACCTACAGAGACGAAGTGGAGGACGTGGGAGCCAGAGCCCAGGAGATCCTGGACGAGCGCCGCGTGAGCAGCCGGCTGGGCTGTCAGGCCACCCAGCTGACGTCCAGATACCAGGCCCTTCTCCTGCAAGTGCTGGTGAGAGCGGGCTGCTCACTGCTGGCTGTTGGCCAGCACACTTCCCAGCCACAGTGTTCCTCTTTCCACTCCCTACCTTCCGGGGAAGACGCTTGCTTATCACAGAGGGCACTGGCGTGGGTCTTTAACTCACAGTTCCATCTTGTTTCTCCTTTTGAAAGGAACAAATAAAATCCCTGGAGGAAGAGATCCAGAGTTTGGAGGAAGCAGAGTCATCTCTAAGCTCCTATTCTCATTGGTACAGCTCTACTCATAAAAACTTCAAGAATGTTGCTGCTAAAATTGATAAAGTAGATAAAGCGATGATGGGGAAAAAGATGAAGACGTTGGAGGTAGGCATGGCAATGTCAGACTTGTCTCCCATGCTGTCTTCTTTCGCCGAGCTGCTCCATTCTCTCACGTGGCTATTGGGAGACACACGTGCTCATCCCTGCCCGGTGTGATGGGTGGCACCTGGCTCATCATTTCACTTAAGTATTAAGTTCTTCTCTGTCTCTCTCTCTCTCTCTCTCTCTCTCTCTCTCTCTCTCTCTATATATATATATATATATATATATATATATATATATATATATTTTTTTTTTTTTTTTTCCACTGAGAGGAAGGGGGAGGGATAGAGAGTCAGAAACATGAATGAGAGAGAAACATCGATCAGCCGCCTCCCACACACTCCCCACCAGGGATGTGCCCGCAACCAAGACACACACCCTTGACCAGAATCGAACCCGGAACCCTTGAGTCCGCAGGCCGATGCTTAATCCACTGAGCCAAACTGGTTAGGGCAAGTTCTTATCTCTTTAAGGCCCCAAGCGGACTTCCATTTATTGGTGATGTGATCTCACCTGAAGGACTTGGACATGGCTGCTCACGACATTCTTAACTAAATTCCAGTTTAACCATTAAAACATTTAAGACCAGAAATTTATCTCAAATTGATGGCACCGTGCATTAACAGCTTTAACTCAGATCTTCAGCAATATCACTGAGGATAAGATAAACATCCAGTCCTGTCTCAAGGCACAGATTCAGAAATTATCTATTGATGAAGACATTTTAAAGCCTATTTTGATGTAAATAAAAGAGGATTCCTGATTCCTGGCAGGTCAAAACTGGTTAGAAACTCAAAACACCATTTTAAGGGGCAATAGTGGACTTGAGAATGGGGTTTGTATGACTTTTCTTTAAAAGAAATGAAATAAGGTTAAAATGTCCCTGTTACAATGAAATTCAAGTCGCTTTTCTTTGTATTAACCCAGGATTTGCTTCCTACACTCTCTTTCTCAGGGCCTGTTAAAAGACATGGAGAAAGGCCACAGTTTGCTGAAGTCGGCCCGGGAGAAAGGAGAGAGGGCTCTGGCGTACTTGGAGGACAGCGAGGCAGACACTTTAAGAAGCGAGATCCACAGTCATGTGGAGCAGTTGAATGAGCTGACCGGCACTGTTCGGAAGGAGCACATGACCCTGGAGAAAGGTCTTCATTTAGCAAAGGAATTCTCAGATAAATATAAAGCACTGACTCAGTGGATTGCCGAATACCAAGAAATCCTGCACGTTCCTGAGGAACCCAAAATGGAATTATATGAGAAAAAGGCTCAGTTATCTAAGTACAAGGTAGTGTGTTGTTACTACTCACTGACAGCTGTAGGAGTTGCATATGGGGCCTGATTGGCGGGAGAGGATTCCTCTGTGTCCTTTAGTGGGAGGTGGAAAATGTCTGTAACATGTCTGTTCTACTGAGGAAGAGTGATGTAGATTTTTGTGGACAGCTATACTACACCAAAGTTCTATTTACATCCGGGAACCATATTTGCCTGATATTCAAAGGTTGTATCAATAAGTAGAGAGCTATGCTCACAGTGTGGTCCAGGTAGAGGAATCCTCCACATAAATCTTCCTGGTGTTAAGATCTCCCATCTGTAGATTTCATTGGTTTCATGTAGAGTCTTCCCTTCACTTTAGGTACCCAGGTGAATAAGCTAGTCTCCAGTTAATTTGAAACGAGATACCGTATTTGTAAGAAAACAAGTTCTACTTCATCCACTCTAGCTAGACATCTTAGAAATTAATCTTTCAAAGGAAAAATGGTGGTGTGAATATAGCTAGCTAAATAGGATATAGAGAGAGTGCACCTATTTTAATTTTTGAAATGATTATAGAAGTCTATATGTGGGATAATTTGTGTTCTAAATTTGACCTGAATATTCCAACGATAGTCTGTAAGAATTGCCAGATAACTCACCTCAAAGGTCTCCCTGCCAAGTTTTGTCCTCCTCCAGCCAATATGTCTGTTCTCATCCTTGGCTTTGCTACCGAGTCTGACAGCGTGTCATGGAACCACTGAGTTCTTGATGTGTTTAAATAGCGCTGTGAGCCAGGACGGCAGCCTGGCAGCTGGCACTTGTCTCCCTAACTTTACATGCACCTCAAGCTGCAGTTATCGTCAGGAACTCAAAATAAAAAGAGTGCCTGGTTCTGTGTTGAGTTTTATTTTCTGCTGAAAGGAATGGGATGGAAGCTGGAGATAAAAATAATGTTAAATTTTGTCAAATGCAATTCTTTCCCATGCTTCTCTCTCCACATTATTTGATCTTACTTTCTGTTATATTAGGCCCTGGTCAGGTAGCTCAGTTGCTCAGTTGGTTAGAGCATCCATCAAAGCTTACAGATTCGATCCCAGGTCAGGGCACATACAAGAAGCAATCAATTAATGCATACATAAGTGGAGCAACAAATTGATTTTCTCTCTCCCTCAAATCAGTATATAAAAAATTAAAAGCTATATTGGCCGTAAAAAACCTAATTGCTTTCATGTTTTACATTCATAGACTGATAAAAGAGGTTTGATTGGAGATCATCTCACACGTGGTATACGGGTATGTTCACCTTGATCACGCGGATGAGCTGGTTCTCTCTTTTTTCTTTGTAATTCAAGTCACTTCAACAGACCGTGCTGTCCCACGAACCATCGGTGAAATCAGTGAGAGAGAAAGGCGATGCTCTTCTGGACTTGGTGCAGGACGTTGCTTTGAAGGACAAGATCGATAAGCTTCAAAGTGACTATGAGGCCCTCTGCAGCGCGGGAAAGGTAAGGAGGTGGCAGAAACCCAACACGGATGTGTTTACTTGCCAGAAAAGGGGTCCTGACTCCTTTTTCTCTGTCAGAAAAATTGAAGGGCTGGGATGGGTCAGGATCTTTTCTTTTATTTGATGGCATAATGACTTTTTTCTGTTTTATCGGATCCTCCTGGTGAGCCTAGAGCTAGCTGTATGAGCCTTCTCCCCTATGAGTTGCACTGGGGTTTTCAAAATATAAAACAGTTTTGAGTGGTTATTTATTTTTTGCTTGGAAGTCACCTCTAATGGACACCTGGCTTCACAGGAGCATGTTCACAGTCTCGAGGTGAAGGTCAAAGACCATGAAGACTACAACAGTGAGCTCCAGGAGGTGGAAAAGTGGCTGCTGCAGATGTCCGGCAGGCTGGTGGCCCCTGACCTCATGGACACGACCAGCCTAGAGACAATTACCCAGCAACTGGCCCACCACAAGGTACGTCTGGTCTCTAAAGAGCTGAAGAATACAGGATGGCTTCTGCATCCTGTATTCTTGCCCATGTGTGAGTGTGTGTGTGTGTGCGCGTGTGCACGCACACACGTGCACGCATCTCAGGATTATATGATTGTACTTAAAAAAATCAGGTCTGAGTTTCAAGAACTCTGATGATTGAGAACAATTAAATTCAATATTTAAATGACTCAGTAGTAGCTGAATCCTGGAATTCAACTCTGAAACACTAGCATTTTTTCCCCATCTAATAGTTTCTTATTGCAGAATTTTCATTTATATGGAATACGTTTTTTCAGAGAGATTGTCTTTAATTTAGAAAAGTACAGCCAAAGCTAGGATACAGAAAGAGTAACCAGAAAGTCTGGCCTCCAGCCAGACTCTCTCCTCAGCTGGGAGAACTTAGCCTCTCTGAGCCTCCTCCTCTTCTTCCCCTTTTTATTGGATTTATTGGGGTGACACTGATTAATAAAGTTGTACAGATATCAGGTACACACTTATGAGTCTCCTCCTTCTCCTCTGTAAAGGGCAATAGTGATACCAGCCCCATCACATAGCTGTTGAGGGCATCACAGGAGATATGTCTATGAAAACTTTTGTAAACTACAAATGGTACTGATGGGGGGCATTCTTATTTTCATTCATATGCATTTTAAGTAATTCTACCTACCAGATGACAGATGTCATATGATCACAAATTAATGGAGCAGCCTTGCTGACCTTAATAAGAAACTGAATTTTAGTCATGTTGTGTCAAAGAAAGCCATTAATGCCTGTGGGCTTCAGGATCCCTGTTTGTAAGAGAACATTTTATTTAGTAACTATAGATAGAAAACTAATTATATGATATATTCTATTAGGCACTGAGAACAAACCAAATAACCTCATGAGATAATGACTCTATTCTAACTCAAAGACACAAGAGCTCATTAAAATATGGTGTATACAATAACCATTAACACACCACCATTGGATGAAGTGATGGACCCCAGACTGCTGAGGGACCACTAGGTTTCCCTTAGAGATACTGATGTGTCAACCCAATACACCTGGTACTGGAATGTGTCACTTGTTATTGGAACCATATAGTAGTAAGGAAATCAAACCCTGATTGAAAACGCTGTTCCTCTTCTCTAAGTGACCCATGAGAAAGCTCACTAGAGAACACATGGGGATAGAGGTGGATGAGCTGAGGTCAGGTAGAGCAGGTGCCAAACCTGAGCCTTCGCCATTCACTAGTTGTGTGACCTTGAGTGCGTTATATAATCTCCCTGTGCATCAGTCTCCTCATCTGAAAAGCAATGACAATACACACACTTCTCAGTACTTCTACATAGTTCCTGGACTATAGCAAGTGCTTAATAAGTGGTAAGTGGTAAATGTTATTTTCATTAATATAAATATTATGTGATGTAAACTAGATATTATGTAAATTAATCATTAGCTGTTAGATTATTATATAAATCAGATGTCATATTATTAGAGAAATTGGATATTAGTAAATTAAATAGTAATTCAATTATTTTAGGTAGAAATTATCCTAGCATTATAATTGATAGAGCTGAAAAATTTATAAACATCCTTTATCTGTTAATAATACTAGGGAGCAGATACCTCTCTAGCTGAGATCAACAATGAACTAACTGAAAGGTTGCTTCATCATCACTATGTAACTTAATCTATTATTTTCCTAACTCTTCTTATTGGAGGATTCCTGAAACATACTGGGGGTTTTTTTGTGTTTTTGTTTGTTTGTTTGTTTGTTTGTTTTTGCATTCGCTTTATGGTAACCAGGGTAAATTGCAAACTCTTTCAAAAATATCATTAAATAGTGAAATTTTCCTCTTAAGCCTTCTGCTTAATAAATAGGTTCTTTAAAGACTAACAGTGGAATTATGAGAACTCTGTTCCTATTTTGTAGGCAATGATGGAAGAAATTGCTGGTTTTGAGGACCGTCTGAACAACCTGAAAATTAAAGGCGACACTTTGATCAGCCAGTGTGCAGAGCACCTCCAAGCGAAACTTACACAACACGTGCAGGCACATCTGCAGGGCGCGAAGGACAGCTACTCCGCCATCTGCAGTACTGCCCAGCGGGTGAGCACCACGGCTCGCTCTGGAGTGACCGTGAATCAAGGAGAAAGCCTGTGCAATCCAGAGAGTTGTAAAATAGTTCCGATGCTGCAGTCTTCAGGATTGTTCTGGTGCATGTCCTGACAGGAGCATAGATTTCAGTCTCTGTGGACACAGAACTTCTTGCTTTCAGACATTCGCTTTCTCCCAATCCTTTTATTCCATGAATTCATGTCAATTTTATTTAAATTTTGCTTTGTTTGTTTTTTATTTGACAATCACCAATTTTTTTTCTAATTTGCCAATCTATAACATTAAAATAATTTCCAGAATAATTATTTTTAACTCTATGCAGATTCTACTCTAGCTTAATATTTTTATGCATTCGTAAAATGATAAAAAGAGAAAGTACCAGTTTTAAGTTATATTTTAACTAGAGGCCCGGTGTACAGATTTGTGCCCCACTGGGGTCCCTCAGCCTGGCTGCAGGGATCAGTGGACCTCTGTGCCATCGCAGCCCGGCCTTACCCGCCAGCTTGTCAGGCTCCAGCCCGCTGTCCGCCTCGATTCCACACAGCATGAAGTAGTGTGCAAAGCAGCAGGTGTCCAGGGAGGAGCCCAGCCCAGGCTGGGCACCGCTCTGCTCCCACTCATCCCTGCCTCGCTGTGCCTGCCACTGCTGCTGCTCAGGCACACGCCACCACAGCTGCACTCACCAGCTGTCAGCCCAGCACCTGGCACCCGTCTGTCAGTTGAGCAGTGCTCCTGCTGTGGGAGTGCACTGACCACCAGGGGACAGCTCCTGCGTTAAGCATCTGCTCCCTGGTGGTCAGTGCATGTCATAGCTACTGACTGGTTGTCTAGTCACTTAGGCTTTTATATATATAGATGGGTGTAACGAGTTATGCTAAAATGGAATCTCTAATGTTATAAAAATAAGTCTAAGATGAATAAGAATTACCCTTTTAACAAAGATTAAATACATCAACTTAGGGGACTTTTCAGCCATTATTTATTTCTTCAAGCAGGTTCCCCATCCTGTTCACTATGAAGCAAATGTTGTTACAGTTGATGTTGTCCCAGAGATCTCTTAGGCTTTCCTCGTTCTTTTAAATTCTTTTTCTTTTTGTTGCTCTGCTTGAAGGAAGAGGGAGAGAGAGAGATGGAAACATTGATGAGAAAGAAATGTCCATCAGGTGCCTCCTGCATGCCCCCTACTGGACCTCCAGGAATCGAACCTGCAACATCCTGGGGCATGGGACGATGCTCAGCCAACTGAGCGACAGCAGCGGGCTGTCCTCCTGCTCTCTAAAGCACTGATTGGATCCTCGACTCCATTAACCTTGCCTCACTTCCTTTTCCTCTTTTGTCATCATCTGAAATTATTTGTTGGAATACTTTATTCTTCTTTTTAGTTAACTTTTGGAAGGTGAATTCCTAAGTCTAGGAATCAATGGATTTCACCCAGCATTTCAGTTAGAGAAATACAGTTTATCTTTTCATTACATGGCCTTTTATTTTCTCTTTTAGTTTCTAGCTTAAACAAAAACTGCAATTTTTTGTTTAAGGAGAAGCTAAAAAACCTCTAATTTATGTTTGACAATCTATTTCAGTAATTTTATGTATTCTAACACACCTTATAGTTTTATGAATCTTGCCCACGTTCTTTCCCTGATCAGGCTTTATATTATAATGTGTGGTTTGGGAAGTAATACATTGGGAATGACAATTGTGCTTTGCCACCTTTGGAACATTTGAAAACTCCATTGATATGTATATGGTACTGGGGAGTCCTGTCGGGGAGGGGGGGGCTATTTCAATAGACTGGTGGGTGTGTTTCCTTTGATCCCAGGGATGTGGGTAGGGGACTGAGACAGCTCTCACAGCTGCTCATGACTGTTCTGTTGTAGGTGTACCAGAGTTTGGAACATGAACTTCAGAGGCATGTCAGTCGCCAAGACACGCTGCAGCAATGCCAGGCCTGGCTCTCTGCCGTCCAACCTGATTTAAAGCCAAGCCCACACCCACCGCTGAGCAGGGCAGAAGCCATGAAGCAGGTACTGACTCCTGAAAGTTTTATGTTATGTTCTGCAATTCATTCAGACATCCAATGGAAGCGTGTTAAGTACTCATTATGTGCCAACTGTGCTGGCTGCTGGGGATACCCAAGTACAGGCATACTTTGTTTTATTGGACTGTACTTACTGGGCTTCGCAGATAATGCACTTGTACAAATTGAAGGTACAACCCTCCACCAGTAAGAAGATTATGAGTCACTGAAGGCTCAGATGATAGTTAACTTTTTTTTTAATCTCTGAAAAATGGATATTTTTTCCATTGCTTTTCAGAGAGAGTAAAAGGGAGGGAGGAGAGGAAAGAGAGAAAAAGAGGGAGAAACATTAATGTGAGATAGGCACATCGATTGGTTGCCTTTTGAACACACCCTAACCAGCGTCTATGATCGAGCCTGCACCCAGGCATGTGATCGATAGTAGAACCTGAGACCCTTTTGCTCTGAGACCCCAATGCTCTAACCACTGAGAAACATCAGCAAGGGCAATGGTTGGCATTTTTTAGCAATAAAGTATATTTAGTTAAGGAGTGTACACATTTTAAACATATTACTATTGCTCACTTATTAGACTATTAGATAAACAAAATCTTATATGCACCAAAAACCAAACGACTTGTGTGATTCACTTTCTTGCAATACTCACTTTCCTGAATTTACAGTATCCTGTGAGGTATGCCTGTAGAAATAAGGTCTGAGTTTGACTCTAGCCAGTGGCTCGCTTGGATATGTGACTGGAAAGTTCCACTACTGCCAACATGACAATTTTAGATGGTGTGAAACTGGGGTCAGGCTTTGACAGGCTGCGGTGGCATTTTGGTTAAGGTCCCTGGATGTGTGGTGTGTGCTCAGTGTCTCCCACATGGTAAATAACAGAAATGTAGTGGGAATATTCTCCCCATGATCTTACAAAAGTGACACAATGATTTGATTCCATTAAGAATGCTATCGGTTTTTTTATAAGGCATGACATGTGAATTTGGGGAATGGAATAAAAGTACTATCAGATTTGCCCTTAATTGTATTTTTTTTACTCCCCTTAAAATTTATTTTAGCAAAAATCTTTGGCAATTGTTTTGTCACTGACAATCTGTAAGTTGCTCCCAAGGCTTTTGGAGTCAGGTCAACTATATAAATCTTAATCATTATTCTTTCTAAAGTAAATATATTTACAAAATTCAAAATCTGGTACCTTATTTTCTTCTCATTTCCAAAAGTACTTTGGGACCAGTAACTTTCTCTGGGTCATGGGTATATAGTGGGGTGACTGATAATACCAATACTTGTCGGAAGTGAAATGCCACTTAGTTTGTACACTGGCTAAAGATTTAGGTGCTACTTTTGACTTAATGGGAAATAGACTTACATTTATTACTAGAGGCCCAGTGCATGAGATTCGTGCACTCGGGGCGGGGGGGGTCCCTCAGCCCAGCCTGCACCCTCTCGCAGTCTGGGACCCCTTGGGGGATGTCTGTCTGCTGGCTTAGGCCCCAGGGATAGGGCCTAAGCCGGCAGTCAGACATCCCTCTCGCGTCCAGGGCTCTCAATCTGGGATCCCACACTCCTTACCACTCACCTGCAGCAGAGGTAGGAAAGGCTCCTGCTAATGCCACTGAGCTTGCCAGCTATGAGCCTGGCTTCTGGCTGAGTGGCACTCCCACAGGGGGAGCACACTGACCACCAGGGGGACAGTTCCCGCATTGAGTGTCTGCCCCCCGGTGATCAGTTTGCATCGTAGCGACCAGTCGTTCCACCGTTTGGTTGATTTGCATATTATGCTTTTATTATATAGAATATCTACATAAGAATGTTGTGTTTAGCAGTCTATGTAATTCCAAGGAAAAAGTAGGACTGAAACAATTAGATTTCATTACTGGTTATGATTTTGGAAAATCACCAAATGTTTCAGTAGTCAATGCCACCTGCCCAAATTATCAATACATGCAATGAGAACCACTTCTCAGAGCCTCTACACCCACCACCTCCTTTAGGCTGTCAGCACTTCTCATCTGCAATGACCAACAACTGGCCACCCTCTGATCCCAACCTGCCCCTCTCATAGGAATCTAAGCTCCATCGGAACAAAGGTTTTGTTTCATGTACCACTTTATGCCCATGATCTGAAACAGAGCCTACATATCTGACTATCTTCAGAAAGATGCATTTCTCCATGTCGTGTGTATAGATTATTGATCCACCGGGAAATGCCTTTCTCGAACTTTCTGCAGAAAGAAAGAGCCCAGCCATCTAATTTCCCCCAAACTCCAATGAAGCCTACAGGCACACAGTGACCTTCCCCTCACTCCCCATTTATGTGTGCAGACTAGTATGTGAAAGCATGCTAAGAAACAGGCTAGAGTAAAGATTCATCCTCCAAAACAGAGAACAGTTAGAATGTGAGCTGAGAAGCAGGAAAAAATATAAGAGTTTCTTGGGTGTTTCCTTTTCCCAGACCATATCAGCTTTAACACAATGAGACGCAAGTGATGGGCAAAGGATCCCTGCCAGTGTGTTTTGATTTCTCTCTGAGAGTAATTAATACACGCCATTCACAACAAGGGTTATATATACTGAACAAAGCAAAATTATTTTTGAAATGTCAACAAGATAATGCAAACGGCACAAAGATGTGCTAAGTATAGCACGCATCTCTTCCATTCTGACAAGTGTGCTTGTTTAAGGTCAAGCACTTCAGAGCTCTGCAGAAGCAGGCAAGGACTTACTTGGACCTCCTCTGCTCCATGTGTGACTTGTCGAACTCTGCAGTGAAAACCACGGCAAAAGACATTCAGCAAACAGAGCAAATGGTAAGATGTGTAGGCCATTGGATTTGTCTGTTCTGTTATATTATCTTGTTTGAACGTTGGGTGAGAAATTTAAAGAAAACAGTTCCTTGAATCATTCTTGCTGTAAATCTCCCATGTTGATTATAATGAATAGATATTTGAATTTCGACTAAGTCACAGAAAAATAAGCACACTCTGTTCCCAGTGCCACTGAGTTGGAACTGAAACACATAGTCCCGTTGATCTGCTAATTATTAGTGCTTCATTCCACTGCTTTTTTTCCCCTTGATTACCATTCTTTTTTCCTACTTTTCCACTCATTTTTTTTGTTTTGTTTTATCCTTTCCATCTTTTTCTTTGGGTAACACTTAATATGGAGGGTGTGTGTTCCTGATCCTTGCTTTATGTTAGGGCTGACAAAGACCTTCTAATCCATTGGCAGTGGCTGAGTGTGGTGTTGGGAAGGATTCTGGAGCTGCCTCTGGGCTCAGTGGAAAATGCTGTGATGAATTAGCAGTACTGTCCACAACAGACAGATGGCAGCATAGGGTCATGTGCCTTAACCTCTTTAATACTTCTGGGTTTAAAAGAAAAATAAGACCTGGTTTAAGTTTTTAATATGTAAATATTTATAGGACAGTAAAATCACTCAAAGCAAGAAATGTCTTTAAAAAATGAAGGTTTCTCCCTTTTATATTATATTTTCAAACCAAATCTGTCTTTAATCCTTATGAAAATGCAGTAATTCATATATTTTTACAGAAATGATTTATTGAAATAAATCATTTATTATATATTATAGTTTATTATATGGCTTCAAAAGCCAGTAAATCAGATATAAAAATATATGTAAAACATTTATAAGTCAGTGTTTTATAAGAAGTAACAACAAATGTATAATAGAGAATAATTTGTCTTTTGTAATGAACCTTAAGATTGAATTCGTGAGTTAGGTATTAAAAATGCCAAATGTGAAAAACCATTAGAGAAACTTTTGACCTAATAGATTGTTAAAACTTCTTAAAGTCTCATGATACTGTTTGAAATTATATGGCACTAGGGGCCCGGTGCACAAAAATTTGTGCACTCGGGGTGGAGAAAGTCCCTCAGCCCGACCTGTGCCCTCTCACAGTCTGGGACCCCTCAGTGGATGTCCTATGATGGCCCCAGTCTGCCAGGCGCCTTTTGTGTGTGTGTGTGT
>PVJC01040973.1:0-15572 GCA_004026665.1 Murina feae | reverse complement strand
GGTCCCAGACTGTGAGAGGGCACAGGCCGGGCTGAGGGACTCCCTCCACCCCGAGTGCACAAATTTTTGTGCACCGGGCCCCTAGTATAAATATAAATACATATATCAATGATTTATTAATCAGTTTCACATGTGCAATGTAAGCTTAGTGAATGTAAGGGCTGTGATTTCTTCAATACACTGGTCTCAAAGCCTAGTACAGTATATGGCACAGAGTAGTGCTCATAATGTTTGTTAAGTAAATAAAAGCCAACTCTAGCTAGAATTACGGTATCTTTAATTTTAAAAAACATTTATTTTATCATCTCTCAATAATTTTAGTCAGACATTTTTTGAAAAGTTTTACATATTTTGTTAATGTAAAAAACAAGCTGTATTTACTGCTTGCAAGTCAATGCTTTCTATTAATTAAAGGTACCAATAGTTCTTTTAAATTATCATTTTCAACAAATCCTAACTAACAAAAGAGTAATATGCAAATTGACCATCACAAGATGGCTACCTCCATGTGGTCAAAGATGGCTCCCCCATGTGGTCAAAGATGGCCACTACAAGATGGCCAGCAAGGGAAGGCAGTTAGGAGGGACCCAGGCCTGCAGGGGAGGGCAGTTGGGGGGGACCCAGGCCTATAGGGGAGGGAGTTGGGGGGGGACCCAGGCCTGCAGGAGAGGACAGTAGGGAGGGTACCCAGGCCTGTAGAAGAGGACAGTAGGGCAGAACCAGGCTGGCAGAGGAGGGCAGTTGGTGGGGACCCAGGCCTGTAGGAAAGGGCAGTGGGACCCAGGCCTGCAGGGGAGGACAGTTGGGGGGGCCAGGCTGGCAGATGGGGAGAGTTCAGGGGCACCAGGCTGGCAGAGGGGGACAGTTGGGGATGACCCAGGCCTGCAGTGGAAGACAGTTGGTGGGGACCATCCTGGCAGGTGGAGGGTAGTTAAGGGAAACCAGGCTGGCACAGGAGCAGGTAGGCATTGATCAAGCTGGCAGGGGAGTGGTTAGGGGCAATCGGCAGGTGAGAGGTTGGGAGCCAGCAGTCCTGGATTATGAAAGGGATGTCCGACTGCCCGTTTAGACCCTATACCACTGGTGGGATCGGGCCTAAACGAGCAGTCGGACATCCCTTGAGGGATCCCAGATTGGAAAGGGTGCAGTTTGGGCTGAGGGACAACACCCCCACCCCCCACTCCCACTCTGTGCATGAATTTCATGTACCAGGCCTCTAGTCTGATAATATTTATCTTTAATAACTGTTATACATTGTTCATCATAGTTTAACAGTAAATGTCTCTATCTTTACCTACTATCTATTTTTAAATCTAAATTTGTAGTTATATCTTGCTTATACAATCTGTTTTTCCAGGTAGACACATATTATCTCTCTTCCTTTATTTGTGTGTGTAAAAAAAGTAGGTTCCACTACCTCTTATTTTATTTTTTCTAAAATGGTATTTTCTTTATTGTATAAAGTTTTATATATGTCTCCTTTTTCTCCTTTCCTGCCCCCAGACATTCCCACCTGGGCAGGCCCCCATTTCTGCAGTGTCTGTGTCATGGTTATGCTAATATTCATGCATACAAGTTCTTTGGTTGCTCTCTAACTGACCGCCCCCCGCCCCCATCCCTGGCCATTTGGCTCAGGATCTATTCTTGTTCATCAAATTATGTTGATCATTATATCCAACATATGAGTGAGATCATGCGATATTTATCTTTCTCTGACTTGCTTATTTCACTTGTCATAATGCTCTCCAGTTCCATTCATGCTGTTGCAAATGGTAAGAATTCCTTCTTTTTTATAGTGGCATAGTATTCCATTGTGTAGATGTACCACAGTTTTCTAATCCATTCATCTGCTGATGGGCACTTAGGCTGTTTCTAAATCGTAGCTATGGTAAATTGTGCTGCTATGAACATAGGGGTGCATATATCCTTTCTGATTGGTGTTTCTGGTTTCTTGGGATATAGTCCTAGAAGTGGGATTACTGGTTGAATGGGAGTTCCATTTTTAGCTTTTTGAGGAAACTCCATACTGTTCTCCACAGTGGCTGCACCAGTCTGCATTCCCATCTGCAGTGTGGAAAGTTTCCTTTTTCTCTGCATCCTCTCCAGCACTTGTCCTTTGTTGATTTTTTGATGATAGTCATTCTGACAGGTGTGAGATGGTATCTCATTGCTGTTTTGATTTTCATCTCTCTGATGATTAGTGGCTTTGAGCCCGTTTTCAGGTCTCAGGGCTTTCTGAATGTCCTCTTTCAATAGGAGTCTATTTAGGTCCTTCACCCATTTTTTTGATTGGATTATTTATCTTCCTTTTGTTAAGTTGTATGAGTTCTCTGTAAATTTTGAAGATTAAACCTTTATCTGAAATATAATTGTCAAATATGTTCTCTCATGCAGTGGGCTTTCTTGTTGTTTTGTTGATAGTTTCTTTTGCTGTGCAGAACCTTTTAATTTGATGTAGTCACATTTGTTTATTTTCTCCTTAGTCTCCACTGCCCTAGAAGCTATGTCTGTAAAGACATTGCTATGACATATGTTGGATATTTTGCTGCCAATGGAGTCCTTTAGGATTTTTATGGTTTCCTGTCTTATATTTAAGTCCTTTAGCCATTTTGAGTTTGTTTCTGTGTATAATGAGAGTTGGTGGTCTAGTTTCATTTTTTTGCATGTATCTGACCAAATTTCCCAGCACCATTTATTGAAGAGACTGTCTTGACTCCATTTTATCCACTTGCCTCCTTTGTCAAATATTACTTGAACATAATGGCTTGGATCAATTTCTTGGTTCTATGTTCTATTCTATTGGTCTATATACCTGTTCTTGTAATGGCTTGGTAATATAGCTTGATATCTGATATTATGATCCCTCCAACTTAATTCTTTTCAGGATTGCTGTTGCTATTCGGGATCTTTTTTTATTCCAGATGAATTTTTGGAGAGTTTTTTCTAGATCTTTGAAATATGCCATGGGTATTTTAATGGGGATTGCATTGAAATTATAGATTACTTTTGGGTAGTAAGTAAAATTAATGATGTTGATTCTACCAATCCGTGAACATGGTGTGGTCTTCCATTTGTTTATGTCTTCCTCTATCTCTTTTTTCAATGTTCTGTAGTTTTCTGAGTACAGGTGTTTTACATCCTTAGTTAAGTTTATTTATAGGTATCTTAATTCTTTTAAGGTGCAGTGGTAAATGGTTTTTTTTGTTTGTTTGTTTGTTTCTCTTTTTGTGAGTTCATTATTGGTGTATAAAAAGGCCATAGCTTTCTGGGTGTTAATTTTGTATCCTGCCAGATTGCTAAATTCATTTGTTAGATTTTATAGTTTTTTGATGGAGTCTTTGGGGGTTTTATGTATAGTATCATGTCATCTGCAAATAAGGACAGTTTTCCTTATTTTCCAATTTGGTTGCCTTTTATCTCTTCTTCTTGTTTTATTGCATTGGCTAACACTTCTTGTACTATATTGAATAGAAGTGGTGAAACTGGACGTTCCTGTCTTGTTCCTGTTCTTAGGGCAAATTAGTTTGGATTTTGCCCATTGAGTATGATGTTGGCTGTAGGTTTGTCATATAAAGCTTTTATTATGTTGAGGTATTATCCCTCTATTACCACTTTTCTGAGAATTTTCATTAAGAAACTGTTGGATTTTATCAAATGCCTTTTCTGCATCAATTGATATCATTATGTGATTATTATCTCTCTCAGTTTGTTTACATGATATATCACATTTACTGATTTGTGGATATTGTACCATCCTTACATCCCCAGAATAAATCCCACTTGGTCATGGAGTATGATCTTTCTAATGTAATGTTGAATCTGATTTGCTAGAATTTTGTTGAGGATATTAGAATCCATGTTCATCAAGGATATGGGCTTGTAATTCTCTTTTTTTGTGGTGTCTTTATCTGGTTTTGGGATTAGGGTAATTCTGGCTTAATAGAAAGAGCTTGGAACTGGACTTTTCACTTGAACTTTTTGGAATAGTCTGAGGAGGTTAGGTTTTGGTTCTTTGAATGCTTTGTAGAACTCCCCTGCAAAGCCATCTGGACCAGGGTTTTTGTTTGCTGGAAGATTTTTTATCACTGCTTCAATTACTGCAGTAGTTATCCGCATGTTCAGGTTTTTTAATTCTTCCTGATTGAATTTTGGGATTTTGCATTTTTTCTAAGAATATGTCCATTTCATCTAGTTGCCATTTTGTTGGAATAAAATTGTTGTTAGTCTTTTCTCGCAATCCTTTGTATTTCTGTGGGATCAGTTGTTACTTCAATTCTTTCATTTCCAATTTTTTTTTTATTTGGGTCCTCTCTCTCTGCTTCTCAGTGAACCTGGCTAGAGGCTCATCAATCTTGTTTATCCTTTCAAAGAAGCAGCTCTTGGTTTTATTGCTCTTTTGTAGTCTTTTTTTATGTCTGTCATTTATTTCTGCTCTAATCTTTATTTTTTCTTTCCTTCTACCTATGCTGGGCTTTTCTTGTTTCTATATTTCTAACTCTTTGAGTTTAAGGTTAGATTATTTATTACCATTTTTTCTTGTTGTCTTGAGGTAGGCCTGTAGAGCTATGAACTTCCCTCTCAAGACTGCTTTCACCGTGACCCATAGATTTTGGATTGTTGTGTTTTCCTTGCCATTTGTTGCCATGGTATTTTGTATTTCTTCTTTCATCTCTTTGGTAACCCAATCATTGTTTATTAGCATGCTATTTGGCCTCCAGATATTTGATTTTTCTTGATTCTTTTCGTTGTAGTTGATTTCTAGTTTTATGCCATTGTGATCTGAGAAGATGCTTGATATGATTTCTATCTTCTTGAATTGGAGGAGACTTTGCCTGTGTCCCTTCAAGGTAGGTGTCCCTCCCCCTGGGGTCCCTGGCCAGCCTGGGTGAGGGGCTGATGGCTGTTTGTAGGCTAGCCACAGCTCCCATTGACTCAACGTCCCAGTGAGGTTGGCTGGAATCAGGTTTCTGGGGTTTATTTACCTTCTATAATTGAAACATTGTTGCCTTGAGCAGATGCCACAGCCTACCAAGGCAGGCAGTTTCCTCGATCGCTAGTGAAATGAAACCTCCTGTTTGCTTTGCTCTGTGGCTTCTATAATTAAAACTGTGTTGCCTTGAGTGGAGGTTACAGCCAGCCTAGGCTTGTAGTGTCCTCCATCACTGGTGCAACGGAAGCCTCCTGTTTGCTCTAGCTCTGTGGCTAGCGGCTGCCATCTTGGCTGGGTTAATTTGCACACAGTCGCTCTGATTGGCTGATAGGCATGGCTTGGCTGGTGGGCCTGGCTTAGGTGTAACGGAGTGAGGGTCAATTTGCATATTACTCTTTTATTAGATGAGATGTTATATTAACCTTTGATTTTCTTACAGTGTTGAATACAGCTGCCAGCAATTACTATAGACCTGTGCTAGTCTACAGAACTTGGTAGACTTTGGCAGTAACTGGCAAATGTCCAGTTTCCCACACTAAGCGTCATTGTTATGGCCATATGTTAGCTGCCCTGGAAGAGGGTTATATAGGGTTGAATCTCAAAAGAAGTAAAGGGTACCTAGCTGCCAAAAGGGCAGGTGCCCAAATGGGCAAGGAAAATCAAAAGGTCTTAAAGCGGGTCAGTATATTTTTCTCCTTATATAATTCCTCCAAAATTTAGCAATACTTAATAAGTAAATCTTGGCAATATATTTCTTGGCATAAATTCAAGAAGATCAGTTTCCAATAGTGGTGTTATTGACCAGAAACTTTGACTAGAGTATCATGTTTTGAAAAAGCCCTGTCTGAACTCTAAAGACTTCAAGCCAGTATGAGTGCCATGGAGAAAACTTGGTATCCTGCTTGGCAGCCCTGAAAATGGATGGCACTGGTGCATCAATCCCATGCCCTATCATCACTGGTGGATGGTCAGAGTAAAAGTGAAGCAATAAAGGCACCTCTGTGTCCCTGCGGAACCCCCACACCTTCTAGGCCACAACAAGTAAGAGAGCTGCTGAGGTAGGCCCTAAAGCCTAGGGCACAGGACCAGAGTGGAGTCGCTACAGGTGAGGAATTCACCTAACTCAGCAGATACTGCAGGCAGGACTGATGGCAGTTAGATGGCTTGGCTTCTTGGCCCTACGGGTACGTTACCTGACAAAGGTAGTCAGTTACCATATTTATTGTGTTTATGCAAACAGTCAGGCCAAATTGAATACAATAGATGAATTGGTCTTAATTTAGCTCTTGAATAAGCATAAGGGTAATTTTACGGAGAAAAATTCTATTTCAATAGAAATTATTAGAGCTGAAATGTTTTCTTTCCCTTGCACCAGAGACCATTTGTTAAAACTCTTGCTATACTAATTGCTCAATAATTCTAAATTTTATAAGGCAATTTGTCTCTGCCAGGTCACAAACCTATCTTCTTCTGTGCCCTGGCCCCATTACCCCAGACAGCAAGGATCTTTTGGCTCTGAAAAGAAATCTCTGTCCCTCTTCAGCATGGAAGTAGCCAGAGGTGCCCCACAGACGTCCATTTTCCCTAAAAGAATTCAGAACCAGGATCCTTGAGATAAAACATTAGGCAGTTAGACAGACATGAGCAGAGCAAAGACAATGGGCCAACTGGCACTACCAAATGTAACTACGTCTTTCCACCTTTACATATATGAGAAAAGGAGCTTAGATCAAACCATCTCCTCTCAGACATGCACCTGCAGGATGTTAGCACAGAAGGCCAAACTCATTACCTTTATTCAGGCTCTTCGGTAGGAAAATGACAAATCAGTAACAATTTATACTGATAGCAGGTATGTGTTTGCAATGGCTCATATACACAGTGTTATTTACAAGGAATGGGGACTTTTTAACTTCAGCTGGGAAGGACATCAAAAATAAGGAAGTGATTCTGGCACTACTAGAAGCCATCTAGCTACTTAACGTAGTGGAATTAGTCCATTGTAAGGGACACCAGAAAGGGACTCCCCAGAAGCAAGAGGGAACTAGGCTGCAGAAGAAGCAGCTCAAGAGGCTGCCCTAAAACCAGTGGGGCCTCTACAGATTCTAGCGACTCTTCCAGACCCTGACCCACCCACCTCCCCAGCTTACATAGAGACATACTAAACTTGCAGAGCTTCTAAGAGATGAGTACTATATACCCAATCTAGAAAAGCTAAAATCCATAACCAATCTTTATTCAAGTCCTTACAGGCTTTACAGCCTACCCAGAAAGCAATCCAGAACCATATCTAAGACGCTCTGCCTGTACCAACTTCTGATCTGGTTCATCCCTTCTGCCCTAGTGACTCTGTTTGGGTAAAAAAGTTTACCACCCAAGGACTGACTCCTACCTAGAGAGGACCACACCCCATCATCTTGACCACACCCAAGGCAGTCAAGGTTGACGGGATCCCAACATGGCTTCATCACATCCAGCTTAAGACAGCCCAGGCAGAATAAAGAATCCAAGACTCTTCATCAGACCCATTAAAGCTGAGACTGTTGTGTATATTCCTGGCCCTCATTCTGGGCCCTGTCTTATAAACTGGTTTATTAACTTTATTCAACAGAGAATTAATTCTATCAGCTTATGGTCCTCAGAAGCCGGTATGACCTCCTACCCAACAATGACCCACAAGAGGCAATGATTTGACTCATTTACATAAAACCAGTGGGGCAATGAAGCATAGTAATCCCTCCTTTGGAAAACTGCTGTTTGAAACTACTGTTTGAACTATTCTGTTATTCTTAGACAGTCTCTTATTCTGTAAGTCAACTCTGTTATTTTTAGATAGTCCCTTATCCTGTAAAATAACTGTTTTAATTTGAATACTAGAAAAAGATAAAATCTTAGCTGTCTGACCTTGCAAGCTAGCTCAACATAACATAATAGGCAAATACTGATAATAATTCCCATATTCTCATGCCAAGCGTTTGTTCATGATGTATCCAGGTTTACAAACTGTCTGCAAAAATAACTTACACAAAGCTCTTTGTAAAGTCTCTAGAAGGTCTGGAAAAATCATATTTGGGAGACAAAGAATTGGAAGCATACAAATAGAGAAAGCTTCCTCCATGCTTTGGGTGCAGAATTTGACAGATATATTATGCTCTGGACCCACCTGCAATAAAAGATTCCTAATTAATTGACTTATTAAGGTGTCTTGGATCTAGCTTGCTGATTTACTATACAAGTTTGAGGACCCTGGGGCTGCAGGCAAGTCCTAGGGTCTAGTGAGAGGCTGGGGCCAGGCTTAGCTGGTTTCTGAAGTTGCAGTGGCACTCTAAGTGTGCTGTTCACCAAATGGGTTTTCCAGGGGATGAGAGATGTGGCCATGGAGGTGGAGTGGCAACAAGAACTAGTCCCCTGTGGCATCCAGAGCCACTTCTCAGAGAACAAATAGAGCTAGTAACTGGTTTGGGGACAGGAATCAATCTCTTTTCGAGGTAAAACAAAATCTGCCAGGGGATGCGGGTGGGCAAATCTGGACACAGGGAAAATTATGGTACTTTAGAATCTTAGCCACAAGAGGGGAAGGAAGGCACATTGTTCTCCACAAAAGACCCTCAGCCCAATGCAGGGGACTCTGTCAAAGTTACCAGCTGGGAGGAAGCCAGGGACAAAGAGAGAAAGCTCCCAGAGGCACAGGTGCATATTAAAGAAATCTGTTCCCTGGGAGTGAAGGAGAATTTGGCAAAAAGGATGGCACAAATGGCCACAGGTGAGGGTGCTTACCCAGAGGTCACAGGTAAAGGATTTATATGCTGTGGGCAACCAAGGGTTCCAGTTCAGTGATGGTGGTGAGGGGTGCTAGTGATAGTACAGAAGTTGGCACCTGCTCTGGGGACTGGAAGTGGTCATGTAATCAGGTTCAGGCCTCCTGAAGGCTGGAAGTGGGCAGCTGATTAGCGGGTGGGGCCGGGATGGCCAGAAGTGGTCTCTTGATCTGGGGGTTGTGAAATGGGCATGTGATCAGGTTAAGTTCTCCTGCTGGCAGGAAGTGTCCACCTTGTCAGGGTGTGGGGACCTGAGACAAGCCAGAAGTGGGCACCTGATAAGGAGGCCCAAAAGGGCCATGTAAACAGGGTCAGGCCTCCTGATGGCTGGAAGTGCACATCTGAAAACAGGGCAGGGCCTGTGATGGCTGGAATTGGTCACGTGAACACAAGCAGGGTTGCTGGCCAGAAGTGGGCACCTGATAAGGGCCTGGCCACGTGATCGTCTGAAGTGGGCAGGTAATCTGGGGGTGGGGCCTCCTGAACATTCAAGAGTGGGGCTGAGTTCCCACATGATGTCCCCACCCCCATGTCTAAGGGATCAACATGCTTCCCCCACAAGACTGGTTTGAGGATCCTGGGGCTGCAGACAAGACCTGGCATCTAATGACAGGCTAGGCCCAGGATTAGCTGGTCTCTGGAGTTGCAGTGGTGCTCTGAGTGTGTTGTTCACCAAATGGGTTTTCCAGGGATGAGAGATGTGGTGGAGGAGTTGGGGTGGCATCAGGAACTTGTCCCAAGTGGCAGCCAGACAGAGCCACTTCTCAGAGAACAAACGGAGCTAGTCAGCTGGTTTGGGGACCTGAATAAATTTCTCTTCAAGGTAAAACAAAATGTGCCAGGAGTGGCAGGTGTGCAGTGCTGGACAGAGGGAAAATTATGGTACTTTGGATTCTAAGCCATAGGCGAGGAGGTGAGGCAAGTATTTTCTACACAAGGCCCTCAGAACACTACAGGGGGGCTTTGTCAAAGTTACTAGTTATTAGGGAGGCAGGGAAAAAGAGAGCAAGTGCACAGAGGCACAGGTGCATGTTAAAGAAATCTGTCCCCTGGGGGTAAAGTAAGGTTAGGCAAAAAGGATGGAGCAAATGGCCACAGGTGAGGGTGGTTAGCCAGAGGTCACAGGTAAAGGATTTACAGGCTGTGGGCAACAAAGGGATCCAATTCAGGGGGTGGGGGGCTTTGATAGACCAGAAGTGGACACCTGATCTGGGGGCTGTAATTAGGCCAGGGTGGAGCCTCCTGATGACCAGAAATTCCCCCCTGATCAGTAGGCTGGGCACATGATAGGCCAGAAGTGGTCACCTGCCTTGGGATTTGGAAGTGGGCATGTAATCAGGGTGGGGCCTTCTGATGGCTGGAGGTGCCCACCTTATAAACGTGCTGAGTTTGTGATTGGCCAGAAGTGGGCACCTGATCAGGGAACACAGCCCACTTCTGCATTGATTGATATAATTATGTGATTTTTGTCTCAGTTTGTTTATGTGATGTATCACATTGATTTGTGGTTATTGAACCATCCTTGCATCCCTGGAATAAATCTCACTTGGTCATGGTGTATGATCTTTCTAATGCATTGCTGAATTTGATTCGCTAGGATTTTGTCGAGGATTTTAGCATCTATTTTCATCAAGGATATTGTCCTGTAGTTCTCATTTTTTTCTGCTGTTTTTATCTGGTTTGGGGATTAGGGTAATGCTGGTTTCATAGAAAGAGCTTGGAAGTGTGCCTTTCAATTGAACTTTTTGGAATAGTCTGAGGAGGATAGGTTTTAGTTATTTTTTGAATGATTTGTAGAACTTCCTTGTAAAGCCATCCAGACCAGGGTTTTTGTTTGCTGGAAGATTTTTGATCACTGTTTCATTGCGGTGGTTATCAGCCTATTCATGTTTTTTGTTCTTCTTGATTGAGTTTTGGGAGCTTGTATTTTTCTGAGAATATTTCCATTTCATCAAGGTTGTCCATTTTGTTGGAATAGAGTTGTTCATAGTATGTTTTCATAATCATTTGTATTTCAGTGGGATTGGTTGTTACTTTACCTCTTTAATTTCTGATTTTGTTCATTTGAATCCTCTCTTTTTGGTTCTTGATGAGCCTGACTAGAGGTTCATCAATCTTATTTAACCTTCAAAGAACCAGCTTTTTTTTTTTGTCTCTGTGTCATTTATTTCTGCTCTGATCTTTATTATTTCATTTCTTCTGCTTATTCTGGGCTTTTCTTGTTGCTCTCTTGCTAACTCTTTGAGTTGTAGGGTTAGATAATTTATTACCATTTTTCTTCTTTTTTTTTGTTTTTTTTTGAGGTAGGCCTGTAGAGCTATGAACTTCCCTCTCAAGATTGCTTTCATTATGTCCCATAGATTGTGGATTATTGTGTTTCCATTGTCATCTGTAGCCATTATGCTTTTTATTTATTATTTGATCTCTTTGGTAAAGCAATCATTGTTTAATAGAATGGTATTTAGCCTCTAGGTGTTTGATTCTTTTATTGTTTTTATTGTAGTTGATTTCTAATTTTATGCCATTGTTGTCTGAAGAGATGCTTGATATTATTGCTATCTTCTTGAATTTATAGAGAATTTGCCTGTGTCCCAATATGAGTTTGTCTTTGAAAATGACCCATGTGCATTTGAGAAGAATATATATTCTGTGGCTTTGGGTTGAAATATTCTGAAAATGTAAATTAATTTCATCTGATCTAGTGAGTAATTTAGGATTGATGTTTCTTTGTTGATTTTTTTTGTTTAAAGAATTTATCCAGTATTGTTATCGTGGTATTAAAGTCCCCTACTGCAACTGTATTGCTGTCAATCTTTCCTGTGATATCCTCCAAAAGTTTTTTATGTATTTAGGTGCTCCAGAATTGGATGAATATATATATATATATTTGCCAGAATTTTATCTTCTTGTTGAATTGCTCCCTTTAGGATTATTAAGTGGCTTTCCTTATCTCTTGTTATGGCCTTCACTTTGAGGTCTAATTTGTCAGATATAAGTATTGCTACCCCGAGCTTTTTTTTAATTTCCATTTCCCTAAAAATCCTTTTTCTATCCCTTCACCATCAGTCTTTATGAATCTTTTGTTCTGAGGTGGGTCTCCTGTAGACAGCAGATATATGGGTCATGTTTTCTTATCCATATCGCTACCCTATGTCTTTTGATTGGGGCATTTAATCCACTTACATTTAAAGTTATTATTGATAAGTATTTATTTGTCATTAGTTTTATTCTTTAACCCTTTGTTCCTTCTTCCTTTCTTATTTGTCCTTTTTACAGCAGACCCTTTAGTATTTCTTGCATTGCTGGTTTGATGGTAATAAGCTCCCTTTGTCCTTTTTTTAGTCTGTGAAGCTCCTGATTAAACCCTCAATTTTGAATGATAGCCTTGCTAGGTATATTAATCTTGGATTCAGACTCTTTGAATAACTTTTTATATTTCATTCCATTCCTTTCTGGTCTGATGTGTTTCTGTGAAGAAATCAGTCAATAATCTGATGGGTCATCCTTTGAAGGTAATTTTCTGTCTCTCTGTAGCAGCCATTAAGATTTTTATGTTGTAATTGGTGTTTGCCTTTAATTATAATGTGTCATGGTGTCAGTCTTTTGGGGTTCATTTCCTTTGGGACTCTGTGATTTTGTTGGACTTGTGTGAATTTTTTCTTCCCGATATCAGGTAAGTTTTATGTCATTATTTCTTCAAACAGGTTTTCTATTCCAAAAGAAGGGTCTGAATCCAAGATTACTGTACCCAGCAAGTCTATCAATCAAAATTGAGGGTGAAATAAGGAGCTTCACAGACAAAAAAGGACTAAGGGAGTTTGTTACCACCAAACCAGCAATGCAAGAAATGTTAAAGGGTCTGCTGTAAAAATAAAAAATAAAATAGGAAACACAAAAGGAACACAGGAATAAAGAATAAAAATGGTGGTAAACGGAAACCAAGATGGTGGCATAGGTAAACACTGGAATTGCTGCCTCCCACAACCATTTCAAAACCACAATGAAAAGAAAAAACAGACACCACCCAGATACACAGGAAGGCTGACTGAGTGGAAATTCTACAACTAGAAAGAGACTGAGACTCAGAGGAGGTGCATAAATAAAGTGCAGAGGTATGGAGGTGGGAGCAGTGAAGGGGCTGGAGGAAAGAGCTGGCAGCATTTTGTACCTGAGGGAGGCACAAGCTCCCTACAGCTCTGAACTCCAGTTCCAGATGAGTTTTTGGGGACTCAGAACCATACGGGGAAGAGCTGGACTGTCTGGAACCTACTGGCATGATCTGGCACCGTCTGGCACCTGGAGGAACGCAGAGCAGCTTGAGACCCAGTGTCTCTTAGGGCAGGGCTGAGAAGCATCCACAGCTGGTTGCTCCACCCTGTAAATTCCCCAAAACCCTGCCTCAACCAAGCTGTGCCCAGAGGCTTTTGCATATAAAAGGCTGAGTAGCCTCAGGTGAAGGCTAAAATAACAACTCCTTGGAGATATAAGAGCCAGCATACCCAGTGGTCAGAATACTGCCAACCTAAATACAACTCCTCAGATTCATAAGGGACAGACTCAGGGGGCAGAGTCAGTGAGCACCAAAGCCCCACTGAAACAACTCTTGCCCCATAAGGGTGTCTCCAGCATAGAAGTTCTCCCAATGTAGACACAGCTGATTCTCATAACCAAGTGATTTGGAGGTCAATTCCTCTCAGTGATCATCTAACTCAGAAAGCCACTCTATTAACACAGGGAAGCTGCCAAAATGCAGAGACAGAGAAACAGATCACAAATAACAGAAATGGAAGCAAGCAAATGACTGGATATAGAGTTCAAAACCACGGTTATAAGGTTATTCAAAAATTTTCTAGAAACCACTGATAAACTTAGTGAGACCTTCAATAAATCTAAGTATACACTGACTAAAATAAAGAATGTTATACAGAGATCCAACGAAAGACTAGAGGAACACAAGAATCAAATCAAGGATCTGAAATATGAAGAAGCAAAAACATCCAACTGGATAAGCAAAAAGAAAAAGGAATCCTAAAATATGAAGACAGTGTAAGGAGCCTCTGGGATAACTTCAAGCATACGAACATCAGAACTATAGGGGTGCCAGAAGAAGAGAGAGAGCAAGATATTGAAAACCTATTTGAAGAAATAATGACAGAAAACTTCCTCTACCTGGCAAAAGAAGTGGACTTACAAGTTCAGGAAGCACATAGAATCCCAAACAAAAGGAATCCAAAAAGGACCACACCAAGACACATCATAATTAAAATACTAAGAGCAAAAGACAAGGAGAGAATCTTAAAACCAGCAAGAGAAAAACAGTCAGTTACCTACAAGGGGCACCCATACAACTGTCAGCTGATTTCTCAATAGAAACTTAGCAGGCCAGAAGGGAATGGCAAGAACCTACAACCAAGATTACTTTACCCAGCAAAACTATCATTCAGAATTGAAGGTCGGATAAAGAGCTTCACAGACAAAAAAAAAGCTAAAGGCGTTCATCACCACTCAATGAGTATTATATGAAATTCTGAAAGGTATCCTTTGAGAAGAGGAAGAAGAAAAAGTAAAGATAAAATTATTAACAACATATACGTATCTATCAACAAGTGAATCTAAAAATCAAGTGAATAAAAAATCTGATGAACAGAATAAAGTGGTGAATAGAATAGAGTAACAGTCATAGAAAGGGAGTGGACTGACAATTTTCAGGAGGAAAAAGGTCTTGAGGATGTGGGAAAAGACTGGACAATAATCTTACACCTATGGATGAGGACAGTGGGGGTGGGGTAAGGGCAGAGGGTGGGGTGGGAACTGGGAGGAGGGTAGCCATGTGGAGAAAAAAGAGGAACAACTGTAATAATCTGAACAATAAAATAAAAATTAATTAAAAAATGGTGACAAACAAGTACCTATCAATAATAATTTTAAATGTAAATGGATTAAATGCCTCAATCAAAAGATATAGGGTAACTGAGTGGATAAGAAAAGATGACACAAATATCTGCTGTCTACAGGAAACCAACCTCAGAAAAAAAAGACACACACAGACTGATGGTGAATGAATGGAAAAAGGTTTTTCAGGCGAATGGAAATGAAAAAAAAAAAAGCTCGGGGTAGCAATACTTATATCCGACAAATTACATCTCAAAGTGAAAGACATAAAAAGAGATAGGGAAGGACACTTCATAATACTAAAGGGAGCATTTGTCACACACTATGGTGAAAATCACCATAAGCTGTTTCAGTAACTCTTGGCTGAATAAATATTAAATTAACCTTTCACCATAATTTGACAAAGATGCCAATGTTACTGAAGGTTACTGTTATGGAGACTTGCTCCCCCACTACTCAGTATCTACATCTGTTTCCTGTGCTCCCTAGGTTTTATAAAGTCTCTGCATTGTGGGGCGTAAGGCTAGTCTCCACTGCAGAAGCTGCAAAGTCCTGATTCTTGCTTTCTCCACTTCCCTGCCTGGTAGTGTGGACACCTCACCTCGGCTCCGATAGTCAGTCATAGTTGAAAGTCGGGACCCTGAAGCTGAAACAAGCAAAGCGCAGTTGCAGGAGCAGCGGAGAGCTCACTGTAGGGGTGCCTGTAGCTGTGCCAAGCATCTCATCTCCAGGGCAGTAAGGCGCTGGCTTCCTCCAAGGCCCAGTGTGTGTGTGTGTGTGTGTGTGTGTGTGTGGGAGGGGGGGTTAGGGGAGGGGAGAGTGGTCCTCTGGTCAGATGCTTCTCTGATGTAAGGGCGGAAGGGCGGTGCAAGCGTGAAGATCTGCCAATAGGGATGCAGAGGAAATGCCCGACCAAGGACCTTCCCTTGACC
>PVJC01040972.1:0-15522 GCA_004026665.1 Murina feae | reverse complement strand
AAGGGCCTGGGAAGCCCACCAAGCAGGCCACTGACCCCCTGCCACCTCTTTCCCGCTCCCCGATGCCCCGCAAAGGGCCTGGGAAGCCCACCAAGCAGGCCGCCGACCCTGCCGCCTCTTACCCCTTTCCCAGTGCCTTCCAACCCTGCCGCCTCTTTCCCGCTTCCCAGTGCCCTCCAACCCTGCTGCCTGTTTCCCACTCACGGGTCCTGGGTCCTGCGCTGTCCCGCCCTGCAGCTGCTCTGTGCACTCGGGAGGTCCCTCAGCCTGGCCTGTGCCCTCTCACAGTCTGGGACCCCTCGAGGGATGTCCACCTGCTGGCGTGCCTGACCAGCCTGGGTGACGGGCTTTAAGGCTGCCCACAGCTCCCATTGACCTAACGTCCCAGCAAGGCTGGCTGGACGCAGGTGCTGCGGTTTCTCTCCTATAATTGATGCTGTTCCTTTAAGGCCTGGGGTTATCTTCTATAATTGATACACTGTTCCTTTAAGGCGGCCTTCTAACTAACGAAGCCTCCTCTGCTTCACCTCGCAGCGTCTATAATGAAACAATTGTTACTTTTACTGGTTAGGCCCGGGCTGCTCTTTCCTTCAGCTCCTGAGGATTCTATGATTGTTATATTGTTTCAAAGGTGTGTTTCGCTAGAGGCAGTTTAAGCTAAGCTGAGCTGAGCGGGCGCAGCTTCACTTTCGCTCCTGCCGCAATGGAAACTGCCCTTTACTCAGGTCCTTGAGTGGCGGCCTCCATGTTGGCTGAGCTAATTTGCATATATCCGCTCTGATTGGCTGGTGGGCGTGGCTTACCCATCTAGGAGAAACGATTAATTTTACTATTTCGCTTTTATAGAGTAGATGTGCTATATATAATCTAATATTAACTTAATGTGAAAATCTAAAAAGTGCTTATATTTTGTACATAACTTTTATAATATACTAGAGCCTGGTACATGAAAATTTATGCACTGGAGGGGGTGTCCCTCAGCCCAGCCTGCCCCCTCTCACAATTTGGGAGCCCTCAGGGGAGGACGGCAACTCAGCAATCAAGGGAAGGTGACACCCCATCATACCTCTGCTGCTGCCACTGCTGGCAATGCAAGCCTTGGGTGGCTCTGGTTACCTGAGCCTCAGGCCAACCCTGCGTGGCTGGGCAGCTGCCATCTGAGGCTTGTCTGCACCTCAGTCTGGCCCTGGGCAGCTGGGGGACTGAAGGGGCTGGGGGACTCTGGAGGCAGGCATGTGGAGCAGCTGGACCTGCCTAGGGGCAGGCTCAGCCTTGCTACGTGCCTGCCACCCCGGTGGGGCTGAGGGGACTGGGTGCCGCCATCTTGTGGCTGTGGGTGCTGCCATCTTTGAGGGCATGGAAGTCAATTAGCATATTCCCTTCTTATTGGCTGTGGACACTGCCATCTTTGATGGTGGGGCAGTCAATTAACATATTCGTTCCTTATAGGCTGTGAATGCTGCCATCTTTGCAACAGTGTGAGGGTCAATTAGCATATTCCTTCCTTATTAGATAGAACTAGAGGTCCCAGTGCATGAAATTAGTGCACTTAGGAAGGGGGATGTCCCTCAGACAGGGACTGTGCCCTCTCACAGTCTGGGAGCCCTGGGGGGATGTCTGACTACTGTGGAGGTGGTAGAGGCTCCCACTACCACCACTGCACTTGCCAGCCATGAGCCCAGTTTCTGGCTGAGCAGCACTCCCCAGAAGTGGGAGTGCACTGACCACCAGGGGGCAACTCCTGCATTGAGCATTGCCCCCTGGTGGTCAGTTCACATCATAGCAACTGATCATCTGCCATTTGTTCAATTTGCATATTAGCCTTTTATTATATAGAGTGTTAGCCTAATAAAATTAACTGATATAAAATATATATAGTATGTAATTATAGTATATAGTATATAATAAAAAATTAGTAAAAAAAATCAAGCAGAGAGAGTCTTGGTGATATATAGTGCATGATATATACTGAAGATATATCAGATATATATCTTATACTGAATAACTATCTATCTCATTGGAATATAAATTTTAAAAATAATTCACAGACAATTATGACAAAGCTTATGTGCTCTGTCAAAGAAAAGGCAGAGAGACTGGCCAGTGTGGCTCAGTGGTTGAGCATTGACCTATGAACTTATAGGTCACTGTTTAATTCTTGGTCAGGTCACATGCCCACGTTGTGGGCTTCATCTTGTGTGGGGTGTGTAAGGGGCAACCTATCAGTGATTTTCATTATTGGAGCTTCTGTCTTTCTCTCCCTCTCCCTTTTTCTTTGAATTCAATAAAAATATTTTTTAAACAAAAGGAAAATCCAGAGATGAACAGTAGTTATAATGATAAAGCCAGATTGAATAAAGGACTCCTGCGATAGGGGAAAAAGAGACCTCCATAGAGAACTGGACTCAATTCTGAATACAACAATAAGGGAGGCTTATAGCTAAGGAGCAGAGTGAGGAATTGATGAACGAAAAACTATGGAAAGGGTAGTTTAATTCTTGCTGAACTAACTAACCTAACTGAACTCTTGCTGAAGGCACAGCAAGATGATCACATATCATTTGGTAGATGATGGAGGATGAGAAATTAAGTCAGGTGTTGATGGTGATCACATATCAAAGATGAGGATTCTCTCAAACTGACTTAGCAGGATTCTTGTTAAAGTGGGTTTGGCTAGTGGACAGAGTATCTGCCCGTGGACTGAAGGGTCCAGTGTTTGGTTCCAGTTAAGGGCATGTAACTTGGTTGCAGGTTCCCCAGCCATGGTCAAAGTCCATGCAGGAGGCAACCAATTGATGTGTATATCTCACATTGATATTCCCTTCTGTCTCTCCCTCTTCCTTTCACTCTAGAAATCAATAGGAAAATATCCTCGGTGAGGATTAACAAAATAAAAATAAAAAGATAAGGAGGACTTCACAAGGATGTAGACAAAATCTCATGGTGGGGCTTAGTCACACAGAGGGCCCTCAGGGGCCTGGCTGAAGTTTGGGCAAAGAATCTTTGTCAGTTTCTAATATGCTAATATTCCTCAAGGTATTCAAAGTGACCTCACAGCCTCCTTTAAATTCAGGCCTTCAAACATACTAAAGACTTGATAAGATTCCCCTGTAACTTGTTGTTTAGCATACAGATACAAGTTTATGAGTTTAGAACAGTTTCTGCTTATGCAGATGCCATAAATCTGGGCCTGAGTTTAACTACATTCCTGCCCTTGAACCTTTATTCAGCTATCAACTGTCAAGAAGAATATCCTAGTTCTCATCTTGATTCCCGAGTCATAATTTTATATCTTTGTTGTTCTTTCCCAGGCCTTCACTTTATAGCTTAGTTTCATCCCCAAAGCTGTCCTCAATGCTTAGTGCATCTTTTTACACATTAAACGTACTCACTACCAATCCTGAAAACACTTTATGTTCATAACTGACTACAGATGGCCTTTAATTAATTTCTGAACTAAAAGCACAGGTGAAAATGATACTCTTAGTGTAGTAAAGAAAATGTTAACTTAGAGAAGAGGCTTATCTTGAAGCATTCATATGAGATCTCAGTACATTCCACTTTGAAAATTACTGATCTTAGTTCAGACTGTGTTTTAATTTGCTTAAAAATCATGCTACTTGCCAACGTTAGTGTTGTGAAGTGGTTAGAGTGTTGGTCCATACACCAAAGAGCCACTCGTTTGATTCCAGATCAAGGGCAGGTATCTGAGTTGTGGGTTAGTTTGTTCTCCACCTTCAGTTGGGGCCAATGTAGAAGGCAATTCATCACTGTGTCTCTCACATTGATGTTTCTCTCTCTAGCCTTCCCTCCCTTCCACTCTCTCTCTGAAAAAGCAATGGGAAAAACATATCCTCTAGTGAGGATTAAATATATATATATATATATATATTACATTCTATTTCATGTGGACACATTTTCAATTATCTACTCTGACAAAAATGTCGACAGATAAAATTAGACCTGGAAACATTTTAAGCATTTTCAAATCTTGCCAAATAATGATAAAGATTGTCCTTGTGAAGTATTTTTGTAATTCTGATAAGAATAGCCAATTCTGTACCATTTAAGTGGCTCTAAAATTAGTGAAGATACGCCTTTGAAGGGAAAAAAAATCAAGAAAATGTCCACACATTCCAAATAAAATCAGCAAAAGCTACCCATAAACACACACACACACACACTGAAATCTTTTAAAAACAAGGAGGTTAAAACTGACCAGAATCAAAAATGTAGTGAATCCGAGAGTAATATAGCTTAACACAAAATGTAAATATAAAATAATAAAATATTTTTTACAAAATTTGTAACAATACATGAGTACAAATGCTATTGTGCTTTCACATTTGTGTGATATTTGAATTTTGGGGTTAATGTTACAATTTATCTTTCTTTTATTTAGCTCCAAGATGATAGAATCTCTTTCTGTTTTTCTTAGCATAGTATATTCACTCTCAACACTGAAACTAACACAGAAAATGCAGTAAATAAAGACTTGTTGAATGAATGCATGTTTTATTGATGCATACTAGAGATATGACATTGTGTGAGTTTTATGTGTACAATCTGATGATTTAATATATGCATATACTGCAAAATGAAAACCACAATAAGGTTAGCTAACAAATTCTCCACTTCACAAAGTGATGGTATAAACATTTAATATTATTCCCTTAGAAACCTTCAAGTATAAAATAGATTATTGTTAACTATATATTAAGTCCTCAGAATGTATTTATTAAGTCCTCAGAATGTATTTATTTCATAACTGACATATCTAGTTACTTCCCCCTAGGCTCACCCCTGACAACCAACAATCTACTCTCTATTGTCATGAGGTTGGCTTTTCAGAATTCATATATAAGGGAAATCATTCAGTACTTACTATTCTCTTACTTATTTCACTTAGCATAAGGTCATCCTCAAGGTCTATCCATGCTGTTGCAAATGGCAGGACTTCCTTCTCTTTTATGGTTGAATAATATTCTAGTGTATCTGTATGTCACATATTCTTTTTCTCTCAGTGGGTACTTTGGTTGCTTCCATGTCTTCACTATTATGAATAATGCAACAATGAACATGAAAGTGCACATATCTCTTTGAGATAGTTGTTTCATTTCCTTCAAATATATACCCAGAAATGGGACTGATGGGTCATATAGTAGTTTTATTTAATTTTTTTATGAAACTTCATTCTGTTTTCCACAGTGGCTGTACCAGTTTATATCCTCACCAGTAGTACACAGGGTCCCCTGTTTTCCACCTCATCACCAGCACTTTTGTTTCTTGTTCTTTCTATGATAGCCATTCTAATAGGCATGAGGTGATATCTCATTATGACTCTGATTTATTTTTAGTTGATGACTAGTGATGCTGACCATCTTTTCACGTAGCTGTTGGTGGTCTATATGTTTTATTTGGAAAAAATACCAATTCGAGTTCTTTGTCCATTTTTAAATTGGATTATTGGTATTTTATGTTGTTTTTTGTTATTGAGTTGTATGAGTCATTTGTATATTTTCAACACTAGCCACTTATAAGATACATGGTTTGAAAAAATTTTCTCCTATTCTATAGGTGCCTTCTTTGTTTAATTGATTGTTTCTTCTGTGATACAGAAGTTTTCTGAGTTTGATATTATCCCACTTATTGATTTTTATGTTTATTGCTTATGCTTTTGGTGTCAAGTCCAAAGTAGTCTTGCCAAGATCAATGTCAAAGACATTTTTCATTATATTTATTCTAGGAGTTTTATAGTTTTGGGTCTTAAACATTTAAGACTTTAATCTACTTCAAGTAATTTTTTGTGAATGGTGTAAGATAAGGGTCCAATTTCATCATTGTAGATGTGAAAACCCAGTTTTCTCCACACAATTTATTGAAGGGTCTATCTTTTCCAAATTAAATCATCATGGCTTCATGTCAAATATTAGTGGACTGTGCATGTGTGGATTTATTTCTGGGCTCTCAATTCTGTCTCATTGTTCTATGTCTTTGTTTTTATGCCAGCATCATACTGTTCTGATTACTATATTTTTTGTAATATAGTTAGAAATCCAGAAGTGTCATGCTTTCAGCTTTGTTCTTTTAACCTGAGGTCTTTTAAGAATTCCATGCAAATTTTGATTGTTTTTCCTATTTTTGGTTAAAAATACTATTGGAATTTTTATAGAAATTGTATTGAATCTGTACTTGATTTGGGTAGCATTTCAACAATATTAACTCTTCTAATCTAAAAACACAAGATATCTTCCCATTTATTTATTTCTTCTTCTTCAATTTCTTTCATCAATATCTTATACTTTCAATGTACAGAACTTTCATCTCTTTGGTTAAATTTATTCCTGAATAATTTATTGTTTTTAATGTTATTGTAAATGAAATCATTGTCTTTATTTCTTTTTTAGATAGTTGATCATTAGTGTACAGAAACAAAAAAATGCTGATTTAGTATCCTGAAACTTAACTGATTTCATTTATTAATTATAATTGTTTTTAGTGGACTCTTTAGGAGTTTCTACATATCAAATAATATCTGCACAGAGACAATTTTACTTATTTCTTTCCAATTTGGATGCCTCAAGGCTGATTTTCAATCCTTAATATTCTTTCATAATATAATAGTAGGCAGATGTTCATACTAATTTAAAAAATGAAGACACTTTGAAATTGCAACCATAATTACAATGATAAAAATAACAATAACAAAATACATGAGGAGTGTTTACTTGTTTATTAAGCAATTTCTCATACCATGAATTTTATAACACTCATCATAGGTATTAGTAGAGTTATTAATAGCTTATTTTGACAAGGTATCTAAGGCATAAGAAAAGTAATTGAGTTGTCCCAAGTGAGCTAACAAATGGTAGAGCCATATATCAGACACAGGTCATTCTACTAATCCTATATAATAAAAGCATAATATGCAAATTGAATGGTGGGACAACCAGTCAGTGAGGGGTGGGACCATTGAGCAGGCGGCGCCAAGACACCCAAAGTGCATGGTAGTGGGCAGAAGGAAGGGAAATGATTGGACAGTGATTGGGGGGCAGCAGTGAAGGGGCGATGATGGAGGGCAGGTCTGGCCACTCGCCAGTGGTGCTGTCCCCTGATCAGCCACCTGGTTGCCTCCCACAGAGGGCTCCCACACTGTGAGAGGGCCCAGGCTGGGCTAAAGAGACCCCTGCCTCCAAATGCATGAATTTTCATGCACTGAGCCTTTAGTGTCATTATAAATTGGATATTAAATGTTCATTTATATAATTAAGGCACTATATTAAAAGATTAAAATAAATGAATTAAAAGTAAACTGTATATAATGTACATATGCTTATCAAATAGTTTGATATTTAATCATTTATTTCATATAAAATACTGCCTTTATTGAGAAAATCTATACTGTAAGATAATGAGAGCACAACTATTCCCGTGATGTGTGTGTGTGTGTGTGTGTGTGTTGTGATTGGAGGGCAGGCAAAGTCTAGGTGAAAAAACAGGGAGGCAGTATGGGTTAACAGTTTTAAATGGGTTATGTCCCATTATTCAGTGTCAAATTTTATGAACACAAATATAAAATAGTTGGATCATAAAATACTCTTTTATCATTGCCAGTATCTATATATCTGTTTCTGCAAGTCTTACTTCCTGAGCTGATGTGAAAGATACTGGAGTTCACTTGATACCTTCAAAACATTAAATGCCTGGGAAGTACCTAGCTATAATAGAACTCCAGAAGAAAAGTATAGCTAAGAAAGAATAGCTAATGTTCCAACAACCAATAGAATTCAAGTTCAAAAGAAACAACTATAATATGAATAAATCCTCCTTTGTCCCTAAATGAATTATTCTAACGTTCTTTAAGAATAAATAAAAGATAGATAAGGAATTCAAAACCCTTATGACATTGAAAAGCCTGATATACCTAGAGGGCTAAATTCTATTTTCTGAAATGACTTTTTTTAAACTTTAACTAGAACATACTCTCATTAAACAACATAATGCAAAAGTGAACATAAAAGTTGTACAAGAGAAATGTTAAACACTTTCAGAAGAAATGAGTGTTTATAGCTGTAGTCTTTAATACACCTTTCATCTCTACTTAAATTCTGTTTAAATGTATTACTATACATCACATCAAGCCAGCCTAGTAATTTCTTAAAAATTCTCCCACTCACAGTTTATAAAAATTTGACAATGACTTATAGGTATTTTAAAAAGAGATTTGTTCCTGATGGTTTTCAATATTTAAACATGAAAAGAATAAAATAGAGAAAATAGAGGCTCCTACATGGCTGTGAGAGCAAATATTTCAAATCAGCTTCAGTGGGTGATTTTAAATAACTCCATACATGTAATATCATTTCACAGAGTATTTCTTTTCCCCAAATATCTCTGCATCAATTATGCAAAATTTTCCAATTACATGTGGCAGAAGTTTTTAATATCATATGCCTACATGCTTAGGCATAATCTGCATATGCTTATTGATTATTTTGTGGTAAGAACTACTTAAATGTCCCAAAGAAAATGTTTGACCAACTATAAAGAACTTAGATTAGCAGTATCATTGAGAACAGAAATACAGTATGTTGTGATAGCTTGCTCAAGCTGCCATAACAAAATATCACAGACCATGTGATTAAACAACAGAACTTTGTTTTGTCAAGTTCTAGAGCCGTGGTTCTCAACCTTGGCTGCACATTAGAATCACCTGGGAATCTTTTTAAAATCCTGATTTCTGGGCCTCATCCTCCAGAAATTCTGTTTCTTTGTTATGGGGTGGGGCCACAACATTAGTAACAAAGAAACAGAATTTCCGGAGGATGAGGCCCAGAAATCAGGATTTTAAAAAGATTCCCAGGTGATTTTAATGTGCAGCCAAGGTTGAGAACCACTGTTCTAGAGGCTGGAAGTCCAAGATCAAGGTGTCAGCAGGTTTGGCTTCTTTTGAAGGCCTGTCACCTTGGCTTGAAGAAGTCCATCTTTCACGTGTCTCCACATGGTCTTTCCTCTGTCATGCACCTTCCTGGTGTGTTCAAATCTTCTCTTCTTAAAGGGATACCAGTCAGGCTATATTACAGTTCATTCTACCAGTAAAGGCACATTTTAACCAATTACACCTGTAAAGGCCCTACATCCAAATACAGTCACGTTCTAAAGTGTTGAGGGTTCAGACTTCAACATATGACTGTGCAGGAGATAGGGTTCAGTTCATAACACATGCCAAGTTATTGCAACTGTGGCATTTCTTAAATTCAGATAATACTTTGTAACTTGTTTTCTATTTCTCATGGTTAGAATTTCATGTAAATTAAATAATTGCTGGGCATTATTGTAGTGACTTGTTCATTTGCAGAAACCACCAGTATCTTATTCAAGCTCTTAAATTTCAATATTAAATAAATGCTTTTATAGATCTGATCATATTTTTAAAACAGCTGATAGGTATCATAGTAGTCACATTATTTCCAGGTTAGCAATGTAATTGAGACTTGAGTTTGATCACAGATCTGACACAATCAAGGACCTGATAATAGTCACTAGAGAAAAGTCTATGCCCATTCATTCATTCATTCATTCATCTATTTATTTTTCTATCCACTTGTTTTTTAATGGGAGAACACATCCTGTGCCAGGAGTTATGGATTAAAGGAGAATTAAAGCATGCCCTGCTTTCAAGACTATCAGAATCTAGTGGAGGCAGCTATGCAAGCAAAGGCCTCTTCATTCAGTGTTATAGGTATTTGAGAATAGCAATGAAGGACAAGGAGGTGAAGGTCAGAAAAGGCTTCACAAAAGATTTGGCAAAGGACTATGGTTTGAATGCATAGAAAATCACTAAATTCCAGAAGAAAAGTGCATGGTACCAGGTTTCTATTCTTGTGTTCTTGCCCATCATTCACTTCTTAATGATCTATACTCATAATTGATGGGGAGCATAGGCATTTTTTGGAGCCTAGCAATCTGAATTTGTTCCAGTAACCTGTCTTCTACTGCACACTCTTGCTAGATGACAATTAACTCCATTTGTGAAAGAATGTAGGAGACTAGAGCTGGACTCTCTACCTAGTTAATCAATATCCCTAGTGACTAGAGCTGGACTCTCTACCTAGTTAATCAATATCCCTAGTGACTTCATTCCTGAAGTCACTGCCCCTTCCTTAATTATCTGGTCTTGTGAGACCTATTTATCTAAATACTTCCAATGTACAAGGGCCATAAACCAAGGATGTGACAGCTTAACTAGAGGGAGGTCACTGGTGCCATGCAGGATGGACATTAGATACAATCTAAATTAACTATTTAACTGACTCTCAAGGAGGAGGGGGGCTGTGAGAATCCATTACAGAAGCTTGGCAGTTAGGAAACAAAGAGACTCAGAAATATATAAGGAGAAAATCTCATTGTCTAAGTTGTTCTGGATCTGGATCGTTGAGTTCTCTGAGCTAGCAGCGCTGCTTTGAATAAAGGCTTTCCTAAACCGCCCCAGTGTTCAACTGTCTTCTTCCATGCCAATTCCATTACATAATTGTCTACAAATAATCTAACCCAATGCCATTTCTTAGCACCACTACCAAAGCCATGCTGTGTGCCCCTCCTTAGAGCTTACTTTATTTCATTTTCTCTCTTTGCAGCTGCTTTGATGCTGCATAATTTAGTGATCAACTTTTCTTCCTGCAGATCATTGGCCAAAACATGAACAGCAAAGCCTTAGCTAGAAATCTGTCAGTGCCTGCTACTTCACAGATATTAATTCAACCGTTCCTGATTATCTCTTGTTTGTTTTTGTTTTTTTTTATGTGTCCTTTCTGTTACAGAGGGGCTTGATAGAAAAGTGATTTAGTCTAATGAGCCAAGTATCTGGACCAGAAAGACCTAGATTTGAGCAACAACATCACCCATTTCTAATTTTCTGATCTTGAGCAAATAATTCAAATTCGTTGAACCGCAGCTTCCTCGTTTGCAATAAATAAGATGTCCATAATAACCTCTACCTGGTTGTTAATATCTGAAAGCACCAGAACACAGCTGGGGCTCCTGACTAGCAGATGCATTATCCCTTTCACATCCTGCCTCCTCTCCTCATTCCTGCCTTTTCTCTTCATTCCTGCTCTAACTGACCTATTTAAATATTCCTTTCTAACATTAACATCCACTCCCCGGGTGAACTTTCCTTTCGAGAAAATTATCATTCCTTGTTCTCAAGCCTAACAGGAACGCATCCCTTCTCGGAAGAATACACCATGAAAATGCATCTATTCTTCTTGCATTCAACTTCAAGTACTTTGCCTTGACAACCTATGTGCCCGTGAATAATGACTGTCTGAGAAGTTTAGCAAAATCTATTTTGCCTTTACTCAGATATATTACCACAAAACATACCTCTTCTTCATACTCATAATGCTTTCTTTTTAAAAAAAATATATTTGATTTATTTTTTACAGAGAAGAAGGGAGAGGGATAGAGAGTTAGAAACATCAATGAGAGAGAAACATTGATCAGCTGCCTCCTGCACACTCCCTACTGGGGATGTACCCGCAACCAAGGTACATGCCCTTGACTGGAATCGAACCTGGAACCCTTGAGTTCACAGCCTGATGCTGTATCCACTGAGGCAAACCAGTTATGGCTTATAATGCTTTCTTGAGCAAAACTCACCACCATTTTATTCTACTCAAACATTCAATTCTCATATAAAGATGAGTTTTTCTCAGCCCTGTTTGCATATTAGAATCATTTGGGGATCTTAAAATATACTGATGCTAGGTTCCAATAAAAATTCAATTAAATCAAAGTGTGTGGGGATGAGGTCCACTATATATTTTTTTTAAGCTAACCAGGTAATTTTAATGTACTTTCTGGGCTTAGAACCTGTGAGTGACAACTGGTTACATATGATTGTATGTTTGGGACTTTAAACACTTTCATTTGTGTTTATTACTTTTCCCTCATTAATTACATTACTGAACATAAAGTCCATTTTTGTCCAGGTACTAAATGCATGCCCTTAGGCAAGTCATATAACCTCTCATAAAGTAATGGCCTCCAACCTCTCAAGATAGAGCTGTCAATCAAATTAATGCAGTGGTAAGATGACCATACAGAGCAGTCTGCAGCTACTTAGAAATCAGCCACTTAAAATTAAATGTCCTACCTCCAAAATAACCCCCACCACCCCTCCCCCTTTAAAGAATAGAAAGGAATACGAAAGACATGCTGATAAAAATGCAAAAGAAGACTCTCTGCTAAAAATATAAATTATTTTCTTTGTCAGAATTGGCACAGATTTGTATTATCAATGTACTTACTGTGAATATGGAGAAATATGCTGACAACAATTTACCACTGGCATTACTCTTAACACAATGATAAATAATGTGTTAGAAGAGCAAGTAAGGTCTGAATTAATACAAGCAACTGTAAAATAAATGCACAGCTGTTGCTGAATCACTACCCTGGGATTTAAGGCACAGATGATGTTAAAATTGAAAATATTTAACTTCAGCCCTAATTGGTTTAGCTCAGTGCACAGAGCATCGGCCTGCGGGCTGAAAGGTCCCGGGTTCGATTCCGGTCAAGGCCATGTACCTTGGTTGCGGGCACATCCCCAGTAGGGAGTGTGCAGGAGGCAGCTGATCGATGTTTCTTTCTCATCGATGCTTCTAGCTCTCTATCCCTCTCCCTTCCTCTCTGTAAAAAATCAATAAAATATATTTTAAAAAAAAGAAAATATTTAACTTCAAAGGTCGGGCTTGCCCGGACTCTAGAACCTTTGCATGAGGAGCCATTGCTGTGCACCGGCATTTAGAGAGGAATGAACTGGAGGAAAAGAGCTTCCAAAATGGAAAGTAATGCTCAAACTCACCCCAAACCATGTAACTCCATGGAAGCCTCATCTCTACTGAACGCAGATATAACAATGAGAAAACAGTTTTTGCCTCCATCCCCCAAACAAACAAGTAATTACAATTACAAAAACAGAATAGGCATAGAAGGATTGGGTTTAGCCATCCATTTCCTTAATTTCCCGAAAGCATTGCTAGCCAGTGGTTAATTTTTTTCCAGTGACGATAGTCTTTAGATCTTCCTTATATTAGCTAAGAATATTTCTTACAAATTCCCCTCCCTTGTGGTAGAGGAAATTTTGGAATTCTCTGGAGTCCCTTTGGGGCCATGCTGAGCACATTTAACATATGTTCTGCATGCAGACTTTTAAATGCTTAAGGACAAATTTTACAATCCCCAAGAATCTTCTCTAAAACACCCACAGATTGATTCAACTGTCACGGACGCTATTCAGCAATAAAACTGGCATTAGGAGAGTGGTCTTTGGTGGCTTCCTGTAGCTTTCCTCCTCTGGGATTTGGGCTATGGCACGGTCTGGACCCAGTTTACCCAAAGTCAACAGAGACCAATGAGGGTGGAAGATTAAGGGCACTCTTTTAGAGCATTCACTTGCGGGGAGGGGTGGGGGGGAGCGGGCAGGCATCCTGACCTAGCCTCTCACCCAGTCATTAGGCACCATATTCAGACCTGGTATTCCACGATGGTGACGGTTTTTATCATGCATTACTGATGTTCCTTGACTCCAGTTTTTGTTATTCATTTTCACAGTCCTACAAATACCCATGTATTTTAGTGCTTTTTTTCCCTTTTAGTAAATCTGCTAAAATTCTATGTGAAATCACTACCTTGTGAACTATGTAAAATGCTACATATCACAATTCACACTTTTCAAGTATACCAATACTTTTAGTTGATTCTTGATTTCCTGGTGTATTCCAGGTAGACAGGATGCCAGAACAAAGCCAAATGCATACTAAATAAATGTATATATAAACAAGTTTATATATTTATGTCTAAAATAAAATATCTCTGATTTGTTTATTCTAATAAAAATGAATTAATCCTGCCTTAAGTTACCTTTAAATATACAGATACACTTTTTTCTTCTTTTGGTTGTACATATGTTCATCTGTTGGCCTACGTGTTAATATTTTGTTTTAAAAAACCTGAAATTATATAAATTTTAATGTGTGTCAAGAACTTGTTCTGTACAGCTGTGGTACTGAGCAATAATGTGAATAACTTTTGAAATTATATAAACTATTCTTAATAATTTATATGAAGAATTAGTACCACAATACAAAAAAAGAAAGATAAAAGAAAAATGCTTCATTTTACATGGTTTCCTTAAAACCATCAACTATAGAATGTCAATTAGAATTTCTCAAAAAGACTAATTATTTAACCTTAGGTCTAAATCACATGCAGACAACTGAACAGAACAAAAATAAAAATGCTAAAGGTGACTAGTGAAAATGCACAGCTTATACTGCACCACAGAAAATACTGAAATCTGAAGACCACAACCCCAAGGGAAAATATGTACCACGATTCTCCTGCCGGTTGCCAGGCATTTTCTACCAGAAGATAAATAAATAAGGGGAAACTGGTTCTTCTCTTTTGTCTCTTCATTAGAAATATTATGTACTAATATCTTAAGTTTATTTTGAAGAACATTGAAGCAAGTTTTTAAAAATTGATTTTTCTTAAAAAAAAAAAAAAAAGAAGAAGAAGAAGAAGCTTCAACTTCAAACTAACAGATTTGAAGATTGCTTTCCTGCAATCTTCAAATCCCAACCAGGTGCCAGGCAGCGGACTGCCTTTGACATAGAAACCCAGAGGACTCAACAACACACCTCTTATCTGTCATTCCATTCCAATTATCATCATGTCACTGCTTTTGGAAAGGTTTGATGTTATTTTACTTGCAGCTCTAAACGGTTCCCTTTCCCTTGGGATTGTCTATGGTTATCTTTCTTTCACACATTCACATTTCTTACTGAAAGGCCTTCATGCTCCCACCTGACAAGGAACAGATGGTCCCTGAGGAGAGTGTACTATGTATTGGAATCTCTCCAGATTCTCTGGATAGCAAAGTTCATGCACAGGCATGTGTGATGATGGACTTTTCAAAGTTCTTGTCCAAATGTTTCATTGTAATGAGTAGAAGTTTAAAGTGAGAAATATAGTGCACAAAGCCCTATTTTTGAAGTTCAAACATCCCACTTGTAATACACGCATCTTTTTCCTCATTGACATGCTTTAATGTTCCCAATGTTATCATCAGTCATCTCAGTTCTTAAGTGAACTAAGCAACCCCATGACTATGGATAAATTCTACTTTTAACTATTAACAAATTAAATTTTAATATCCCTTGTTTCCTATCGCAATGAAAAAGATGAAGTTTGGGGCTGGAACCAGAAGCATGACCCAGATCTAGTCCACATGTTAGTTCATTAATTAACAAATGAAGAAAATTAGATGTTATTTTTTATTTCACCATTGAGAACTAGAAAAATATACCTTAAAATTTAAATTACTTTTCTTTATTCCCTTACATTCATCTTAATGCTGGAAAACAGAACACTTATTATTTTCCTATCCAACAAAGAACAAGTAAAAATAGCTTTATTTCAGGAATTAAAAATCTCAGTGAAGAAGAAAAAAGTTAT
>PVJC01040971.1:0-15516 GCA_004026665.1 Murina feae | reverse complement strand
TTTATTTTATTTTCTCTCAAGGAGAACTTCCCAAATTTTATAACCTTTAGGGCCCAAAGGCCTTCCTCCATCCCAGGCATGTGTGTTTGTGTGTGCGCACCTGGGTGTGTTTTGTGTGCATCTCTATGGCTTTCGTTCCCCATCCTCGCACTTAGGTACATAGACTCTCCATGGGAGGTACTACTGTCTTTCACTCATGTTTTTAAATGTCTTTGGATTTTTAAATAAAAAGAAGTTAAGGATAAGAGGGGGAGAAAGCTCAGTTAGACAAATCTCTGGACCGAAGAGAGGGATGGAGGGACAGTTTTCTTTTCCTCCTTGGGGCTCAAGCTTCAAGTTTCCATCATCAAGTTTTAGGAAAAGGATCTCTTTCTACTGTCCACTAGAGGGCATGAGTGTGCAGACGATTGTCGGATTTGGGCAGGGTGCTGAGCTCCAGGGAGTAAGAAAGGTGACTGGCACATTCCTACAGCCACCAAGTCCCTTTTCCTTTTCAAAACACATCTTCCTCCACTTGGGATGTTTCTTCCGTGTTCTGAGTTATCCTAGTATTTCCTTCTCCTCCTACCCTTTAATAAGGCCACACATGCCCACCCTCCATATTTTTGGTATTAACTATCATCTCTATAAATGGAGGTTAAAGGACCCCTTTGTCTTCAGGAGAATAGACAAGGGAGACACGTGGGCCAGGAAAGAACCCTGAACTGACTGTCAGGAGACATGGGCTCAAGCCCGGGCCTGTCATTGGCTGTGTGATCTTCAGAAAGTCACTCTGCTTCCCTGAATCTCAGTGTGCCTATTTGTACAATGGGAGGGAGAGTCCTCTCCAGTTCACTGTGTCTATGGGAAAAGGCCCATCTTTCTCCACTGCAGTTCTGGGTGTTTTGTGTTTGGCTCTGATAGCACCGATGGATGAACGCTTTCTGTTCTGCAACAGCGCCTTCTTGAGAGTGACACTCAAGACCACCCATGAGCCAGTGAGATGGCTTCTGTTGCCTCTCTGACAGCTTCCTTTCACACCAGCCACCAGGCATGCGCAACACTGAGCTATTCAGTTACTAAATCCCAAGGTATGTTCTTACTTCCTTGTTTTTGCATATGCTATTTCCTCTGCTCTAGGGAGATTTCACTCTATTCTTTGGACTTAAATAACCAAAGTGTCACCTCCACCAGGAAGTCTTCCCTGAGAAACTAGTCCAGGTGCTGTGCCTCTCCAAGGTCCTCTTTCATCACATGAGCATAACTCTGCTATGCTCCCTGCCCTGGCCCATAATTGCTTTCCTGTTAGCCTAGAGGGCAAGGATTGTGTTCCTTTCTCCAAACCTATTATCTAGCACAATATATGGAAGAAGGGTTGTTACAGGAATCAAAGTGTAAATGAGCTGGTGAAATGTAAGAATCTCAAAAGTAAGCTGTGAAAAAAGGTAAATGTGGTTCATCAAGCGGGGGAGGGAGTATAGAGGAGAAAAGCAGAAAAGAAGCCAGGAAAATTCTAGGTACTCTTTTAAAGCTAAGAATTGGATAATTAATATTCAGCCTTTGTGCAGACTGTTGTAGGCAGTTAGACAGACATGAACAGAGAAAGGACAATAGGCCAGGTACAGAAGGTCTCCAGGGTGGAAAGCCCCAGGTGCCTAGCAACCAACAATCAATTGTAGGGTGGGACCTTGCCCCCAGGGTGACCTTTCCTCCCCTAGCATATCGCAGGTCACAGAGTTTTGGATCCCTTGACCTTTCCTCCCTCAATTGTATTTCAGCTCCAGGCCCATATAAACAGCAAAACCAGCCATGGCTGAAGGCGGACTGATGGCTGATGTCAGGACCAGCTGCACTGGATAATGACCCCCTGCCCTGGTGCCAGCCAATCAATCAGTGGAGACCACAACCCTAAAAGGACACACTGGGAAAACTGCTGCATATTCTATTATTTTCTCCCGGGACTCCCCTCAACTCTCCACCCTTAAAACCGTTGGGATGGAGGACCCAGTGTGCTTTCCCTCTAGACTGCACGCCCCTGCCTTCCCCTCTCCCTCTTTCTCTCCCCCTCCCACAGGCACATCACCATTAGTTTCCTCACTCCCAAGCTCCAGAGTCCTTTCTTTAGCTCTAGAATTTGTTTGCTAAGCCCATTTCTTCTAGGAATGACTTCTATCTCTGTGACTTACCCAATAAATGTTCTCTTACAGTTTGGGTCTTGGCTCTGAATTCTTTCCTAGCCAGAACTCAAGTACCAAGATTGCTGAATCCAGGTTTGGTCTGGCCCCACCGGTCAGACACCTGGTACCATTCCACTGCCTACTACACAGACGATTAAGGAAATACAGTTTAAGAAATGCCTTTTGAAAAGAATTGTTGAAAAAGCTTAAAGATAAGAATCAGTAAAGCGAAAATGGAATTCGTCTGTCAGAATGGTAAATCCATTTATCAAATCAGAAAGCAAGCATAGAAAAGGCAAAAAGCGTAGAAAAAACGATGGCAGAAGAAAGATCAACCATAGGAGTTGTATGAATAAAAACAAGCGGATCAAGATTCTCTATTAAAAGATAGACAGGTGGGGTCAGCACTCCAAACCTGAGTACCCACTCTATAACTCACACACTTAAAGTAAATAATCCGAACACTCAGAGCGCACAAAGACACGGCAGAAATATTTAAAAAAGGAAAATATATGGAAAACGGAGATTACCATAGTAATAGAAGAGTAGAAGACGTCGTAAGGATTCAAGGTCAAAGACATTATATAAGATAAAAGATCTTTTGTTTTACTTTATAGTCTCTTTATTTTTTAATCTAAAAGTGAAATGTGCATAGTCTATATTTTACAAGTTCTTGGGATGTAGTGGTTTAGAGCTCCTGAAACACTTGGAATTTCCTAAGTGATGAGAGCAGCCAAAACATCTTTTGTTATGTTAATACGGGACTTTTGAACTGCACCTAAAAATGGGCTAGAGCCAACCCTGTGATTGGAAGGTCGAAACCCTTCAGCTCTACTCTCCTGGCCTCTGGGGAGGGGCAGGGAGGGGACCTCAGGTGGGATCAATGGCCAATGAGCAACGATGCAATCAATCACACCTATCCAATGAAGCCTCCACAAAGCGCCCTCTCCCTGTGCATCTGTTCCACCTGCCGATTCCTGAGTCGCGTCCTTTCATAATAAACGGGTGACCTGGTGAGTAAAATGCCTCTCCAAGTTCTGTGAACTGCTGTGGCACATTAAGCAAACCCAAGGAGCAGGCGTGGGAACCTCTGACTTCTAACCAGTCCGTTGCGCGTACAGGTTGCAACTGGTCTCTGAAGTGGGGTGGGGGGCAGAATCTGATGCTCTCTGAACAGAGTTGTGGGCCACCTGGCCTGGTGCTCAGAATTGTTTGTTGGATAAGTGGGGGGAACCTCCCCTTGCCACACTGGAATTTAGTGGGCAGAACATCAAAGAATTCTAGAAGTTATAGCAAATATATTAGTTCCTTACCCCTCACCGCCACCCAATATTCTAACAACAACATTTTTCAGCCCTTATAGCTTTTTCTAATATGTAGTTCCATGGTAAAAATAATGAACATAAACTGACCTCACTTCTCATAATCCCAACAAAGGATTTGGGATTTATTCATTTATCTACTGCTTTCATTCTTTTGATATAGTTATATCTGAATATGGGGATATACCCACACCCAATATTGTATTAGTTAGGCATCTGCTTGGCTGCAAATAACAAAAAAAAAAAAACACCCTGACCAGTGGCTTTGTAGCAGTCAAGAGCTGATGGAGTAGTTCGGTAATGTCGTCAGGAACCCAGGCTCTTCATTTGCTGTTCTTTTGGGGGGCTTGTGTTTTTTTGTCCCCGTGGTCACAAGGTAGCTGCTGCACGGCTGACATTGCATCCATTGTCCTGGCAGGGAAAAAGGAAGAAGAAACATTTTCCCAGGAGCTCGTAGTTTATGTCACCTTGGTAAGGCACTGCGCCATATGGCCACCTCTGACTGCAAGGCAGTCTAGCATTGAAAGAATTGTTAGGTGGACACCTCAGTTCCTGGACACAAGTGAGGTGTTGACAGAAGGAAGAAAGAAGGGTAGAAGCAGGCCAACTAACCAGCACTGTCTGTCATGGGTATTATTATTATCAACATGTAGTGCTAATTGCTTCATCAGTAAGATACGCCTTTTCTTTCTTGTACTTTTTTTCTTCTTCATTTTGTCTGAAGCCAAAGCTTGCCTCATCAGTTTCCATTCACTTTTTTATTCCCTTGAACTTGTAGCTAACTTTTCCCGTAGATACCGAAAGCTCTTAAGGTATCTCTCGCTATAGCTTCCAGGTGCATGAAGTCTGTTGTGTAATCCTTCACTTCAGCCTTTTTCAGGAGACATCACTACTCGAGCCCTCATCCTCGGACTCTAGTCTAACCTACTGGTTCTGGGACTGCCTACCAGCTTGTCAGCATGGGACTTACCTTTGTCATCTTGCAATTTCCTCCAACCCCTTCCCTACTTTGCTACATCCTCTTTCTTTTTCTTGAATTCCCACCTAATTTTGGGAGGCACGTCCTTCACATGGTTTCCAGAAGAAAAAGATATGTAATAACTATTGTTTTTCGGACTTTTGCTTTTCTACTCTTTCACTTAATTGAAAATGGTACCAGTCTAGGGTTCTACGTTGGAATGGGTTTCTCTTGGATTTCTTGAAGTCTTTGCCTCAGTGCTTTCTAACTGCTGCTTTAGGAGGTACAATGCTATTCTAATTAGTAGTCTTTTGTTTGTGACCTGTTTTCCACCCCAGCTTGGATGTCTTTACATCCTCCCTTCATCCCGGTCTTCTGAAATTTCACTGATGTGTGTATCTGATTATGCATTGTGCTAGGCCTCTAGTAAGAAGTAATCTGGAAATTCTTATCTTTCAGATGTGGGAAGGTTAATTTTATTATTCTTTGGTGATGTCTTCCGCATTTTCTTGATTTTTGTTTCTACAGACTGTAATAAAATTAGGAGTTGAATTCCTTCATCTTGTCTAGTTATCATTCCGTTCTAGTTTCTTAAAGACTTGTCAGCGTTGTCTTCCGCACTCTTTATTGAACTTCTTCTTATGCTGATCATATTTTTTAATATATTTTATTGATTTTTTACCCAGAGGAAGGGAAAGGGATAGAGAGTTAGTAACATTGATGAGGGAGAAACATCGATCAGCTGCCTCCTGCACACCCCCTACTGGGGATGTGCCCGCAACCAAGGTACATGCCCTTGGCCAGAATCGAACCTGGGACCCTTGAGTCCGCAGGCTGATGCTTTATCCACTGAGCTAAACTGGTTAGGGCTATACTGATCATATTTTGAATTTCCAAAGGCTGTTTCTGGTTCTCTAATTGTCGCCCCCTTCTGTAGAAAGCATCCTATACTTGTTCACAGACACACCTTATTTCATGATCTCTGAGGGTGTCAGTTATAATTTTTAAAGCCCCTGCATTATTTTTACTCCTGCCGATTTTCTTTTTATTTGTTTTAATTTCTCTCTTTCATATCAGAAGCTTTCTTCAGGGGTCTGGCGATTCTCAGGTATTCATATTGAAGGATGAAGCACCCAATAACTAATTGGAAGCTGCATTGATGGAAGTGATTGGCTTTCTTGTATGGTAAAAAGAAGCCACCTAACTTTTCCTTTAGGAACCCAAATGTCCTCATAGGTAGGTCTTGTCTTTGGCTGTGTGAATAAGGGCTGTCTCTCCAGCCTACCTCACAAAATTCTGACGCTGATATACGTTCTCATCATTCACTATGCAGACTTTTAGCTAATCCCCACGTGTTCAGTCTTCCATCCCACCCAACCCTACTCTACACGTAATGTATCTGAGTTTAAAGGCTCTCGGGTTCAATTTTTAATAAATATTTGCCCCTTGCTTTATATGGGGGGTAATTGCCTGACGATGTAAGGTAGTGGTGGATGAGGGGGTAAAGGGAGGGTGGATCTGATTCCTTCCTCTAAAGACTTTCAGAATCCTTTGGTTGTTAGTCCAATCTCTTCTCTGGTTCCTTTGATATTTGCTTTCTCCAATTCCAAAGGCTTTCCAGGGCTTACCAGGCAATGTGCCGACTTCTCATCAGCTCCCCTCAGCTGCCAGTAAAATGTGCCTTTCTCTCAGTGCTCAGCCAGTTAGCAGGCGTCCATTCATGCTCCCTTTCACCTAAGTAATATTGTTTGGGTTGTGGAAGTCTTCTGGTTTCATCAAAGATGCAATTTCAGTTTCTCCCTGTCATTTTGAAATGATCTTGAAAAAAAAAACAAATGAAAAACAAAAAAAACGAGACCCAAACCACTTTTCTCTATAATTTGAAAACTAGAAGCCTCATTTTGTTTTGACAAAAGTTACAATTCACAGTGAACATATAACTGGCAAAAACTTTTATCTGGGGAATAATATTGCATCAAAATAAATAAAAGCCAAATATTTGATATTCACAGAGAAGTTGACAGAATTAGAATGGCGGTAAGGTAGTTATTCTACTTTTTTTAAATTCGTGACAGATCAATAGGCAAAAATAGGAAGACTGAAGACCTGAATAATGTAATTAGTTGGTTTGATTTAAAAGATATGTTTCAAAATGTACTTCACGGAGAATAAAGAGGAACAAAATAGAAACATCAGTAATAGATTCATGACCATATGAGAATGTGTCTTATGATGAAGTTGGCATTTCAGATTGGTAATTAAAGGGTAGATTATTCAACAAATGGTGTTGAGAAAGCTAGCAAATGATCTGGAAATAGAGAGAAAGAAACTAATGGTTTCTGTCCTTTAGTTACTGCTGCCAGTTCTTAGCAGGGAGTTTGACTGTGGAGACTTCCCCCCAAAAAGTCCTTGTTTCTGGTCTTTTGCATTCAACCATAGGCTACTTTCTAGGAATTTCAAAGGATCATCAGAATTAAGCCATTTGGTTTCATCTGGTGATTGTGGTGGCTGCACTATTTTGAAAGCCAAAAGGTCCTCCTTACTTCAGTCCTCTTAGCTGATGCATTTGGTGGCACTGAGCTACGTATTGGATTCTTCCATCATGGGGTTGGAGATGGCTCACACATGGATTGAGAAGGTTCAGAATCCTACATTACTGAACAAGATAGTAGTCCTTAATCAAATCTTCCTGAAGCCCTCCAACCCTGTCTGAGGACTCCTAGGAACTCCTCCAGCCATTCTATCGTCTTCTGAATGCTCCCAACTCTTAAAGACCTTCCAGACAATCTGCTTTCCTTATGGTTATCCCCTTCTCCATCCAGGAAAGATGTGGAAAATATTCACCAACTGTTGTGTCATGGTGTCATTGACAGCAACCAATCAGAATGATGTGATATCCATCAGTCTAGATACTAGGTGTGCTTAACCAGCCGAACCTGTGCCTAGCAGGTGAGCATTAGCTCTCCCTCTACTAAAGACAGTTCTCCTACAATTGGCTCAAGAGCCTTTCCCCAAAGCTTTATTTTGTGTGAGGTGTTATATTCCCTCTTAATTTGTATTCTTTTTATCTCTTTGAACGAGTCTATGGTTGTCCTTTCTATCCCTGACATATTGTCTGTCTGATAATAATTTTCCCGGTTTGATTAACTATGAATGTCTGTTGAGCTAGTACATTTCCCGAATGGGGCATAAATGGGACAGATGGATCCACTGGCAGCCTGGACAGAGGTTGGAAGGAGCCTACCTCAATGGATTACAGTTTGGGGAGCATCTATACTTTGTTTTTCACAATGTAGAGCTGGTCTTTCTCTCTTCCCAGCTACTCAAAATCCTCTCATTGGTTGCACCATTGCTCTCTTACTCTAAGAACGCAGCTGGATCTGCAATGTTCTGATGGCTGAAGAGCAAAGAGGGTAGAAGTGGAAGATCTCACAGGAGATTTAGGGTCAAGTCTGGACATGGCCAATGTCCATTCTACCCATAATTCACTGGCCAGAACTCAATAGCAAATCCTCTCACCACTGCTTGGAATGTAATTTTACTTGCCACCAGAAGGAAGAAATGCATTTAGTGAGCATCTCACCAGTTTCTGTCTCACTTCATTATCTCATCTCTGAAGGTGTGTGTTCATATGGCAGCTAATCTGTAATATTTCTTCTTTCCTTTTTATGTAAATGAGAATTTTCACTGGAGTAGCCGTTTTCCTTTTATGGTAGTTGTCCTTAAACCTGCTCTGCATTGGCATTCCCTGAGGGGCTTGTTAAAAATTCAGACTCTTGGACCCACCTCCAGGAAGTCTGATTAGATAGGCCCCAAGTAGTGAGGGAATCTGTGTGTTTTTTAAAAATATATATTTTCATTGATTTCAGAGAATAAGGGAGAGAAAGAGAGAGATAGAACCATCAATGATGAGAATCATTGATTGGTTGCCTCCTGCACGCCCCCTACTGGGGATTGGGCCTGCAACACGGGCATGTGCCCTTGAGTAGAATCGAACCCGGGACCCTTCAGTCCGCAGGCCAATGCTCTATCCACTGAGCCAGATCAGCTAGGACGGGAATCTGTTTTTGAACAAGCAACCCACCTTATTCTGAGACAAGGCTCCCTCAACCCATACATTCCTTTAGAAGTGCCAGGTTATTTAAACAAGCCTGATGAAATTAAAGTCCCTCAGGGAGAAATGCATTTAAGGGTAGAAAAAGAAAGCCCAAGGGGCTTGAATTTCCTTGAAGGACTAGAATTTAAATGGGGGGACGACCTTCTCTCCATCCTTGAAGGGCATGACGTGTAAATGACATGTAAGCATGTTTGGATGCCGCCTGACCCAAGAAACGTATTGGCCTGCTGCTATGATGTTAAACATTTAGTTTTAACTATGTCCTCAACTCTAAGACACACAGTGTTTTTTCTCATATTTTAAGATTTATGATACTGGGTTGTATCTCACAGTCAGTGTCTTGAAGTTATATTTGACAACATTTTTTGTCATAGGTGTATCAAATTGTATATTAAGACCTTTGATATCTTAGATTCATGAAATACAGTATTTCACCACAGGTATGCAGATGCTCAATTTTACCTTAGTTGTACTTAGTTGCTCCAAGCAAGAATTTACACCCCACAAGTGGTGACGTAGTGTTCTAATCAGAAAGTCCACCTGCCAGAGAGGGGTATTTGTTAGAAGTGCTTCAGTTATTTTTATTTCTGATGAATGTGTTTGGTCAGTATAATTAGTATGACAAATGCTAGAAACAGGTTTTCATTGGTGAAATAATGGTTTTCAAGAAATGTGAATTGGCCAAAATATTATTTTTTATTTTGTGTGAATATAAGTTTTTTTGTAAAAATTACTCAGTTCTATTGAAACATAATTGACATGTATACATGTCAGTACATAACATACTTTGATAGTATATGTACATATTGTAAAATGGTTAGTATGATATGCTTAGTTCACATCTATCCACTCACATAGATACATATTTTTTCTTGTGATGAGAACTTTTAAGGTTTACTCTCTTAGAAACTTTCAAATATACAGAACAATATTGTTAACTATAATCACCATGGTGGACACTACATCCCCAGGACTTATTTATCTTATAACTGAAAGTTTTTACCTCTTGACTAAGCAAAGATAGTTTAAAGAATTATCCTAACACTAGAGGCCCGGTGCATGAAATTTGTGCACTCAGGTGGTGGTGTGCGGGGAGGTCCCTCAGCCTGGTCTGTGCCTTCTTGCAGTCCAGGAGCCCTCAGAGGATGTCTGACTGATGGCTTAGCCTTAGCACGCCTGCAGAAGTGGGAGAGGCTCCTGCCACCACCACTGTGCTCATCAGTCGTGAGCCCAGCCTCTGGCTAAGTGACGCTCCCTCTATGGGAGTGCACTAACCACCAGGGGGTAGCTCCTATATTGAGCATCTGTCCCCTGGTGATCAATGTGCATCATAGCGACCAGTTGTTCTGCCATCAGGCTGAAACCGGCCCTCTGACATCCCCTGAGGGGTCCCGGATTACAAGAGGGTACAGGCCAGGCCGAGGGATCCCCAATTGGGGCCTGGGAGGGATGTGGGAGGTTGGCCAGCAGGGGAGGGACTGAGGAAGGGCTCCAGGGCATGTCTGGCCCATCTTGCTCAGTCCTGATCAGCCAGACCCCAGCAACAAGCTAACCTACCAGTTGGAGCATCTGCTCCCTGGTGGTTGGTACACAGTGAGTAGTTGAGTGACCTTAACATATCATTAGCATATTATACTTTGATTGGTTGAATGGCCAACTGGACAACAGGGCACAACTTACTAGGCTTTTATTATATAGGATTGAATAAGTATATATAAACATCTAGCAATAATTTTAGTATGTGCCCTTTTAAGGCAAGTGTCTAAAATGACCTGTGAACAACCATAATTTCAGAGGACTCTGGTTGCCTGATACCTGCTATTACATTAGCTGAATTATGGCCCCGGATTGTATTGGCCTCAAGTGAGCCTCTCATACAAGGTTGGCAGGGAGCAGGACTTTACAGAGCTTACTGTGTATGTGATATGAACTGCCTTTGTGCTTTTCTGTTAATAAATAGTTTTGTCTAATAAACATATATAATGTGATTTGGGTTGAAGGCCTTCTTTCCTTATACTCAGGCAGGCAAGACTGTGGAATGGTGGCTGCCTCTCATCTACCTCCAACTACTGAGCCACCATGAGCTACCTAGAGTAACCCAATATGTGTGCCTGGCCGCCTTGTTTCAGAACAGTCCACACGTGTGGGAGACACTTGCTCAGGCAGGACTTAGTAAATGCATCGAGGTGTGCAACCCTTACCTTAATTTTGATGTAGAGCATTTCCATCACCGGAAAAACTTTTCCCATGTTCATTTGCAGTCACTCCCCACTCCAACCTCAGCACAGGGAATCATTGATCTTCAGTTTCTAGAGAGCTGCCTTTTCTGAATATTTCATACAAATGCAATAATTCAATATGTGGGTTTTTGTAAGACATCTTTCACTTTCATCTGTGTCACAACCTGTAGCAGTAGTTTGTTCCTTTTGATGGTTAAATAGTGTCCCAACGTGTGAAGACGTCACATTGACTTTCTCCTTTTACCAGTTGGGGGACATTGGGGTTGTTCCCATGTTTTGGCAATTATGAACAATGCTCCTCTGGATCTATTCCTACAAGTCTTTGTGTGGACATAACTCTTCGCTCTTCTTGGGTGGATAGTTAGGAGAGGAATTGATAGATCGTTTGTTAAATTTACATTTAATTTTTTAAGAAGCTGCCAAACTGTTTTGCCTATGGTTGGATCATTGCACATTCCCAGCCACAGAGCAATCCTGCTTCAGTTTCTCCACAGCCCCCCTACCGTTTGCTATGGCCCATCTTTGGGATTTTAACTATTCTTGTAGCTGTCAGTTATTTTTCATTATTGTTTTAATTTGTTTTTCCCTAATGATTAAATTGTGTTGAGCATCTCTTCGTATGTTTATTAACCACTCATAGATCTTCATTGATGAATCATCTATTGAATTTTCTTGACTGTTTTTAATTGTGTTATTTGTCTTATTATTGAATTATAGGAGTTTTTCACATTCTGGATATAAATCTTTTTTCAATTATGCAATTTTCCAATATTGTTTCTAATTGTGTGATTTTTAAAAAAGGTTTTAAACAATGTCTTTTCAGAGAAGTTTTAATGTTTGATGAAGTCCAATTTATTAATTTTTGTCTTATGAATTATGCTTTTGATGTCATATTTTAAAAATATTTGCTTAAGCCAAAATTATAAGATTTTCTCCTGTTTACTTCTAAGGCTTTTATAATTTTAGCTTTGTAATTTAGAACTATAATCTACTTTGATTTGTTTATTGTGTGGATAAAGATTTAAATTTATCTTTTTAAAATATTGATACTCACTTGTTCTAGCACACTTTGGAAAAAACAACAATCCTTTAACGAAAACATTGTGCTAACATACACATGTCTGAAAATTTATAATTTTGGCTAAAATTTTTAGTGTAAACTTTTTGGGTGCACTTTTAGTGTAGTTCACTTTCTTAGTGTAGTTCAACGCAGTAAATGCATTCACATTGTACAAACGTTACCACCATCCATTTCCAGAACTATTTTCATCTTTCCCAACTAAAACTCTGTACCCATTAAGAAAATAATTCCCCATTTCCCCTTTCCTACAGTTCCTGACGACCACCATTCTACTTTCTAACTCTATAAATCTGACTTTTCTAGGTACTTCACATAAATGAAACTATATAGTATTTTTCCTTCTGTGATTGGCTTATTTAACTTAGACTAATACCTTCAAGTTTCATCTATATTATAGCATGTGTTAGACTTTCCTTCTGTGTCATGGCTAAATAACATTTCATTGTATGTATACACTGACTTTGCTAATCCCTTCCTCTGTCGACGGACACTTAGATGTCCTCCTCCTTTTGACTCTTGTGAATAATGATGCTATGAGCAAAGGTGTACAAATACCTGATTTCCTGCTTTCACTTCTTTTGAGTATATATAACTCTATTTCTAATTGTTTAAGGAACCACCATGCTGTTCTCCGTAGCAGCTGCACATTTTCCATTCTCTTTAGGAATGCACCAGTGTTTCAGTTTCTCTGCATCCTCACCAGCACCTGTTGCTTTCTACTTTTAAAATTAATAGTCATCCTGATGGATGTGATTTTTAAAAGCATTATTTTTGACTCCTTCCTTCTTAAAACATTTGTCCCTTGTGGCTTTCAGAATTCCACTATGTATTTCTTTCTACCATGTCCACCATTCATTCTCACTCTCCTCTGCTCTATTCTTTTCTTCTTCCTGATCTAACACTTTAGACCTCCTCTATTCTCCATCCATATACCCTAAATATTTTGAAATTAGAGCCCAGAATTTTAATTATGATAAATAAATTTATATGACTTAGAACCTCCAGCCCAATATTCCACCCCAAATTCCAGATTTGAATATACAGTTAATTGCCCAATCAACTTCTCTACTACCATACCTAATAGACTTCTGAGTCTTAAAATATCCAAAGCATATTCTTAATTTTTATCCCAATTGCTCAGGTCCTATTGCGTTCCTTCTCTATCAATAGCAACATAATACAGTCGTTTGCTCAGGGCACATATCTTGGATTATCATTTACTTATTTTTTTCTCTCATACCCTCATTCTGTTCCATGGAAAATCCTGCCAACCTACCCTCAAAGTGCATTCTGAGTCCAACCACCTCTCATATTCTACAGTGCTGACATGGTAGTCCTTGCTGAGTTAGTATCTCACACTGGCCTTACTGGTGTATCTGCTACTGTTCTCCTCTCTTCTCTCCACAGTCAGTTCAACACACACGAAAGCCAGAGCAATCTTTTAACAACATCAGCCAACTGTGTCCCTCTTTGTCCTCAGTCCTCCTGTGGCTTCTCTGGACCCACAGCACCCGGAGTCCTCACCGCGGCCCTCAAGGCCACAGGATCTCAGTTCTGGCGACGTCTCAGGTCTTATTTGCAACCACTCTGTTCACAGAACATGGCTACAGTAGCCTCCTGCTCATTCCTTGACCATATCAGCGCCTTGCTCCCTTTCTTGGCCTACTATTTCCCTAACTGTCTGTGTGGCCTCCTCCGTAGCTTCGATCAGGTCTCTGCACAAACTTCATGTCCTCGGAGGCTTTTCTGATGATCCCTATAAGGAGGCACCCAGCTCATCGGACACTATCAGTTTACTCCCGCTTTACTTTCCAGCCCAACTCTTGTCAGGAACTGATCGAACATTGTATCATTATTTGCCTATTTGTTTTCTCCTCATCCAGCCCCATGACAGCACGGACTTTATCTTTTTTGTTACTTCTCTACTCCCCAGCACCTAGAACAGTGCCTGGCCCTGAAGATTTTATATTATCTTTTTTAAAAATAATAAGTTTTATGAGGATTTCAAATGATTTGTTCTATGAAATGATAGCCCTCAGTCTATGTTAATAAAAGATTTTGCTCTCTTTGTTTCATGAAGAGCTTTTACGTTCTGATTCAATAGCCAGGAAATATAACGCCTGTGGAAACCCAGTGTCTGGACATTCTGACCGTTCTTGTTAATGTCTGTGAATTTCCCTGAACACATACTTTGATCTGGCCTGCCTGCTTGAGGTCATCAACGGGACAGCCCTGCTTTCCATGCCGCTGCCCTGATCTGTCCCCAGCACAGCATCTGTGTCTGGTGCTGGGAGAGGGCGAAGTCCCAGGAGTGCTGCTAAACCTGGAGACGGCTTCATTACTATGCATCCCCTGGGAATCCCTCGCTCGACTTAGGAGACTCCTTTTAGGATGATTAAAAGAAAGAAAAAAACTAAGGAAAAGATCACATACTTCATTTGTAGCAGACATTTCAGGCTGTTTTCTTTCCAAGATGTTTATGCAGGAAACCCAGCTGAATGAAACGGATCTCTGCCCCCAAATCAGAAATGCAAGAGGCCATATAACAAAACACAAAAACGGAAAGAATGTGGGTGGTTCAGTAGAGCTGAAACAGAGATCAGTGCTGCGGGGTGGTTGGTGGTGATGGTGGTTGTGTGTGTGTGTGTGTGTGTGTGTGTGTGTGTGTGTGTGTGTGTGTATGGTGGGTAGAGAGCTGCTGATAAAACATCCACAATAATTTTTAGTAGGGAACCCTTAAAGAGGTTTTAACGATTTTCGGAAGATCTCTCCGATGCAGGATGGCGATGGCTGTAGGGGGCACACCAGACAGACACATCAAGACCGATGACAAAGCCCCTGCAGTAACTCGGGGAGACATAAAGGTGGCAATGTGGACAGAGAGATATAATAAAGTGGTGGGAAAGACTTTATATCATGGGATTTGAAGGAGCAGGAAGCCATCTTTAAAGGTTTTATTCTCCCTAGAGTAGTACATTGCTGTCCCCTGGAGAGATGAACAGAGACGGAGAATTATAGCCTTTTCCCAGGGGTTCATTCTCTGCAGATAAAATGAGCTTCTCCTCTCTGTGGGCTCTGACTATGTGGGACCACGAGGGACATGACCAGCATGAAATCGAAAGTCCGTCCAGTTTTACAAGCTTGCTCGGAGTGAACCCCGCTCTCATCACTTTCCTCCACCATGGTGCAGAGGGCAGGGAGCCGGGTGCTGCATGCTAGGAGAATCCTATGACCTAGCCGGCAGGGCAGCGGACCTACCTAGAAATGACAGGAAGTTAGACGCAGACAGGTCACGTGCGATGCCGGATGCCTGGCTGCAAACTCACGATACCTCCTGCTCCCCAAGACCTATTCAAGCCCCTTCTCCTGGGTCTGACCGAGCCTTGCTTAGGCCGCCTTCTGAGCTGTGATTTTCTGCCAAGCAATCTTTCCCGACATGTGCCCGTTGGAATAATTTGTTCTAAACCCACACACTTGACAAGACTAAGGGTGTGTTTTTTTTTTTCCTTTTTAAAAGCAGAACTTTATTCCACATAGCTGCCCTATGTGAATATTCTCCATCTGCCAACTCCTCCCCCTCAGCCCCCAACAGATTCATCCTTTACGTCTGCTCTGCCCTGTGCCCTGTATCACCGAGGCCCT
>PVJC01040970.1:0-15554 GCA_004026665.1 Murina feae | reverse complement strand
CCATTTAGGCCCGATCCCACCAGTGTGATTGGGCCTAAACAGGCAGTCGGACATCCCTGAAGGGGTCCCAGATTGAAAAGTGTGCAGGTTGGGCTGAGTGACACCACCCCCCCCACTCCCACTCTGTGCACAAATTTTGTGCACCAGGCCTCTAGTTTATATATAAAATTTAAATGATAAAGATATGGTTATGTAATCATCTAGATGTTTATGGTTATAGTTATAAACAGTTATATATAATACAGAATATATATATATATATATATATATATATATATATATATATATAATGATCTTCTAATCTAATAAAAGAGTAATATTTAAATTGACCATTTCTACGGGATGCCTAAACCACGCCCACCAGCCAGAGCAGCTGTATGCAAATTAACCCAGCCAGGATGGAGGCTGGCAGCCATGGAGCTGGAGTAAGCAGGAGGCTTCCCTTGCACCAGGAGTAAACTGTCTGCCGGCCGGCTGGGCTTCTCCCGGCTCCAGGCAACATTTTTGCAACATTGTTTCAATTATAGAAGCCTGGGAGCTAAAGCCAACAGGAAGCTTTGTTACCTACCTAGGCCTCGGCTTAAAGAAATAGTGTATCAATTATGGAAGATAAATAAACTCCAGAAACCTGCTTCCAGCCAGCCTTGCTGGGATGTTGAGTCAATGGGAGCGGGAGGCAGCCTGAAAGCCTGCAAACAGCCATCAGCACCTCACCCAGACTGGCCAGGTACCCCAGTAAAAACCCAAAACCTGAAGGGACTGTGGGCAGTCTGAAAGCCTGAAAACAGCCCTCAGACTTGCACCCAGGCTGGCCACACCCCATTGGGTGAGGGACCCCACTGGGGGGCTTGGCCAATCTGCAAACAGCCATCAGTCTCTCACCCAGGCTGACCAGGCACGCCAGCAGGTGGACATCCCCAAAGGGTCCCAGACTGCGAGAGGGCACAGGCCAGGTTGAGGGACCTCCTGAGTGCACAAATTTTTGTACACTGGGCCCCTAGTGTGTGTGTGTGTGTGTGTGTATTTATATATACACACACACACATATATATACACACACCCATACATACACACATACATACATACATATACATACACTGAGTGGCCAGATTATTATGACCACCTCATCAGTACTGCCTTGGGCCACCTTTTGCCTTCAATACTGCAGCGATTCTTCTTGCATTGACTCCATGAGTTGTTGAAAGGTGATGTGAGGAATCTGACACCATGCCTGATGAACAACACTGTCCAGTTCTGTGAGATTTTATGCTTGTGGAACCAGCTGCCTGATGGCTCTTTTAACTTCGACCCACAAATGCTCAATTGGATTGAGATCTGGTGCTGTGGGGGTCACCTAAGCAAGGTAAAGTCTCCCTCGTGTTCTTGAAACGACTCCTGCACAATACGAGCATCGTGGCATGGCGCATTTTCTTGTTGGAAGAAGCCATCTCCATTGGGATACGACATCAACATGATAGGATGAACTTGATCAGCAACGATACTTAGCCATGTTGTGCTAGTCAGATGTTGTCCACACAAACTAAAGGGCCCAAATCATGCCAGGAATACATGCCCCAAACCATAACACTGCCTCTACCCGCTTGAAGGGTTGTACTTATGCATGTGAAGTGCATGCTTTCATGCTGTTTCCCAAACAGTATGAAATTCTCACTCTGCCATCTGCATGATGCAACTGGAAATGTGATTCACCGGACCACGTGACTTTTTTCCAAGGCTCAACTGTCCAATTCTCGTGTTCCTCTGTGAATTGGAGATGTTTTATCTTGGTAACTGCAGACAGCAAAGGTGTTTGAACAGGCCTTCGGCTTCCATATCCCATATGATGCAGTGTACAGCTAATTTGCCTACAAATGTCAGGTGGTCATAATAATCTGGCCACTCAGTGTATATTTTTACCTCAACTTTGACAACTATAAAACAAAATGAATCTTTGAGTCTAGCTGACTTAATGAAAACATTTCTTTAAATTTTATAACCTTACAATAGGATAAACTTCAAATGCTTTGTGCTGGTATCTCAAACTTAGACAAAACAACCCAACATACAGTGACTCATATTCAATCTCCCTAAGGACCTTATAGTAGTCAAAGATATGTTATGTGTAGTCTGAAACTAAATTAAACACATATGTCCATTTTTATGGTGACCTTTTAATAGATAATATTAAAAATATACTTTATTCAATTCTTTTTATACAGTTTATTAAATCATCTGCTGTCAGTTTCTTCTTCACAGCGAATAATCTAAGTTATTTAAGAATACATTTGATCTTAATACTCTGGATTATATATGTTGTTACCTGTACATAATGGACCATCAATCTTCCACCTTGCTGAAAGCCATGGTCACTGACACTGTGCAAAATGACTGCTTAAAACCATGTTTTAATATGCACAAGGTAATGTGATATGTCTCCTCTTGCTGCATGTAGCTTTTCTCTATGGTATGTCTGCCTGGCTTATGGGTGAAAGGTATAAAATGAAGGAACTTCAATATTCTTCTCATATTTTGGGATGAAATTTATTTCACATGTTGAATTTCTGAGTTTGGACTAATTTTCACAGAAATCTGACAACAAAACAGGCATTTTTTTCTTCTTGTGGTTGATAAACTGAAAACATGTCTTTTTAACAAGTATACCAAAAGTATTTTTAATACTGAGCAGCAGCATGCTTTGGTAGAAAGAACAATAGATTAAAAGTCAAAAGATAATAGATTTTACTAGTGGCTGTGTCCTTAAAATGATCTTAACACTTGCATTATAGTTCTCCACCTCCTATAATCCAGCTTCTACCAACTAATCTATTAAGACTGGTGGGACAGAAAGGACCCATTTACTTAACCTTTTCTCCATTTAGTTTCAATCACAATATTTTCATGATTTAATTTCACCTTTCTGGTCATCTTCTTACAATCTCCTTTTCCACTTTCTTTCATTCATCTGATCTCTTAAAGTTATATGACAGGCTTAGTATGTTAAATTTTAAAAAAAGAAAATTTCAATCAGTATAATAAAGTTCAAGTTTTCTTTATTTTTAATATTATAGTCAAGAACAACTTAAGGAACATCTGTAATCACAGGAATATAAATGGAAAGTTATAAAAATTACTTAATTCTTTTCAAAGTAAGTAACAAGTGGAAGTAATTATGAAAAATAAAAGTAATCAATCACATTGAAATTAAGATTTTTGTGGATTTTAAAAATTATTTCTTCCTAAACATGATGAGTGTAACTTATAGAACACTGCAAAATTTTAGCTAGAGATGACCAATTTAATATATGGTTTGTGTGAAATATCTATCACCCTACTTTGTATCTAAATTGCAATAAGTTGGCTTGATATAATATGAAAAAAACGAGGCTTTAAAAGGTTAAAAATAATAATATATTGTATGACCTTGAAGATATTGCCCTAGTTCGAGAGAAGAGAAAATCATTACAGGTTCTGTCTTCTGAATTCATTGCCATCTACCTCGCTGAGCACTTAGAATGTAAATTAAAGAAGAATGCAGTTCTTAGAATGAACTCTGACTAAAATCCCAAAGGTACTATGTTACAGACTTTATTTGCTATTAAAAAAATTATTGCAATTTTGTCAATGTCGGGCAGATTTTAAATTCAGCCTATTCCATACCAAGGTTTCTAACAGCCTAAGCTCTTTAAAGGGAGACTACATGTATTGTACAAAGGGAAGAGTATTCTGCCACAGTTTAACAACATAGTGCTACTACACAGGGAACAACTTAATGGGCCCTGCATTTAAAACCGAAATGCCTCGGGGGAAAGCTGCCTATTCATTCAGGTCAAGAGTCTCAGAGGCATTCTAGCTCATATTTAGCAAAGTGCTAGGAGACTTCAAGGATGGAGTCCTCCTTTAGTAATAAAAGTCAGTGGGACCCAGGGTATTTACCAGAGTGACCTCATGCCTCCCTCAAAGGGAGATCTGGGCCATGCTGATGAGCAGGGAAGATAGATTAATGTTATCTAGTTCCATATGAGGGCTTTCATAAGGTTTTTCACAATCAAACATCCATGTTTTCATGCACAGGCCTTCTTTCTGAACCAAAACAGGCAGGTAGTTAAAACTTCCCAGTAAATTCCTAATGAGATTGAAAATAAATCATTTCATCTAGTTCTGTGGCCAACAGTGGCCAGTGATTAAAACACAGCAAATGTCAAGTTAGTTTTCAGCAAGTGACACACAAAAAAACTTTTATTTTATTTTATACTGCAGTTTAAATTTAAAATATAAACTACAGGTTAAAGGTTGAATGAATATTTTTAACACAAATTTATCATACTTGGAAAGAAAAATACTGAAGAAAAACAAAAAGAAATAACATGATGTTTTATAATGCTAAAAATATTTATTGGATATTTATCCTACTTCAGGCACAAGTATACCATATATTTTCACATTCTTGATAACAATATATCAACACAAAATCTATTAATTTAGGTAGACTATACATATAAGTCCAGGCAATATATCCACAACAACTTTTTAAAAATGTTTCTAGAAGAAAATAAATTCAAGGACAGGTAGAGTTTGATCTCTGAGAATCTCAGATATGAGGTCTCTTGGGATAACGCCTTCTAATTAATTAGAGGAAAATACCACATGGAAACTAACCATATAGTTAGTATTTGTAACAAAAATTTAGTAGCATCATCCAAACCACAGATGATCTGCTTCAGGACCCTTGTAATTCTGCAAAATCCATAGTAACCCTGAGAAATACACACACACACACACACACACACACTCTCTCTCTCTCTCTCTCTCTCTCTCTCTCTCTCTCTCTCTCTCTCTCTCTCTCTCTAGAGGCCCAGTACATGAAATTCAGGCACTGGAGGGGAGGGGTCCTCAGCCCAGCCTGCACAAGCTAGCAGTCCTGGACCCCTCAGAGAGTGTCTGACTACCAGCTTAGGCCCACTCCTCACCAACGCCACTAAACTTGCCAGCTGTGAGCTTGGCTATGTCTGAACAGCACTCCTGCTATGGGAGCACACTTACCACCAGGGAGCAGCTCTTGTGTTGAGCATCTGTCCCCTGGTGGTCTATGTGCATCATAGCGACAGGCCATCCTGATCGTTCTGCCATAAAGGTTGCTGGGCTTTTATTAGATAGATGTGTGTTTTCTTCCAGAACATCAGTTCCCTAATTCCTTCTTATTCTCTGGGTAATGAATATAAACTCCCAAAAGAAGTAGATGGGCTTAATATTGCTAGTAAAATTTATTTCTCTTTCCTTGTTCTTATGGAATTAGAACCAGAAATGACCGTGGCGATTCTTTGCATCCTGAGGCTAAGAGAAACATCTCTCAAGGGTTTTTAATAAGGGAATCTCTTGCAAAATGGGTCCTTGAACACCCAGATAATAGCCAAGAAAAGACTGAATACTACCTTGAAAGTCTATCAAACTTTCCCTCAGGCACACTAAAAATTCTTCGTTCACTTTTTTACAATTTATTTATTTAAATTTAATTTTATTTTAAAATATATTTTATTGATTTTTTTTTACAGAGAGGAAGGGAGAGGGATAGAGAGTTAGAAACATCGATGAGAGAGAAACATCAATCAGCTGCCTCCTGCACACTCCCTACTGGGGATGTGCCCTCAACCAAGGTACACGCCCTTGACCAGAATTGAACCTGGGACCCTTGAGTCTGCAGGCCGACGCCCTATCCACTGAGCCAAGCCGGTCAGGGCTAAATTTAATTTTAAATGCTATGTAATCTGATATTGGTTATAGCAGTTTCACATGTACAACATAATGTTTTGACATTTTTTTACCTTACAGTGTGAATGCCCCACTAATCCTATGAATTGTCTGCTACTTTTATTTCTTTACTTTTCTAGAAAAAGCAAACTACAAGCTTGACTCCACCCACTAACTATCTTATGGTAAACACAAAAATAGGTGAGGCCAACAGTAGGGAGTGAAATTGTATCTGAAGCATAGAGGAAAACAAGCTCCGGGGACACCACTTCCACTCCTCAACTTTGGCGTCTAACCTCATTTTTCTTTCTTTTTATTCCTTTTTATGTTATTTTTTTCTTTATTGATTAAGGTTTTATATATGTGTACTTATTCCCCCATTGCCCCCTCACCTACGTTCATGCCCTTAACCCCCTAGTGTCTGTGTCCTTGGTTATACTTATATGCATGCATAAAGTCCTATGGTTGATCTCTCTCCTTACCCCCACCATCCCTTCCCTGCCTTCAGTCTGATCAATGCTTCTCTGTCTCTGGATCTGTTTTTGTTCATCATTTTATATTGTTCATGATATACCACAAATGAGTGAGATCGTGTGATATTTATCTTCCAACAACTGACTTATTTTGCTTATCATAATGCTCTCCAGCTCCATCCATGCTGTTGCAAATGGTAGGAGTTCCTTCCTTTTTTCAGCAGCGTATTATTCCATTGTATAGATATACCATAGCTTTCTAATCCACTCATCTGCTGATGGGCATTTAGGCTATTAGGGACCCTCCTACACTGCTGGTTGGGGATGCAGACTGGTGCAGCCACTGTGGAGAACAGAATGGAGTTTCCTCAAAAACCAAAATAAAAATGGAACTCCCATTTGACCCAGTGATCCCACTTATAGAAATATATCCCAAGAAATTAGAAACACCAATCTTTTTTCTTTTAAATGAAATTTTAATATATTTTCTACTTTTACTTTTCATTATAATATATTCAATTTATTAAATTTTTAATGGTTTGGAATAAAAGTGTAATGTTTAAGAAAACAACTCCCTTCACAAAAATTCTTCAGTTTAGTTTTTCGATTGATTTAAAAAGATTTTAGCCCTAACCAATTTGGCTCAGTGGACAGAACACCAGCCTTCAGACTCAAGGGTCCCGGGTTCGATTCCGGTCAAGGGCATGTACCTTGGTTGCAGGCACATCCCCAGTGGGGGGCATGCAGGAGGCAGCTGATCGGTGTTTCTCTCTCATTGATGTTTCTAGCTCTCTATCCCTCTCCCTACCTCTCTGTGAAAAATCAATAAAATATATTTAAAAAAAATATTTTAGTTGTACATTTTTATTTTATTTTTACTTTTGTTCTAGTATGTTGCAGTTTTTTAAAACGTTTATCTGATTTAGAATTCTGTCTTGGTCAAATGTTTTGTTTCCTTGAATCTGTTTTAATTTTTAAAATTCTCTATTTTATGTCATTAACCTATCTATACCTATACAGATACCACATATTATAACTACTAGAGTTTGAAAATCTTTGCTATTTAGTTATAAACATCCCAGATGCTTTTTTCTTCCATACACATTTTGAAGAAGCACTTAAAGTTCTTCATCAGAGCTTATTGTGATTTATATCTGGAATTTATATAATCCAAAGTCATTTATCACAAAAGAGAGAAAAAAGTCAGTGTGACACAGAGTGAACTCTGGTTGTACTTAGATAATTACTTGTAGTAATATGGCTAGAATATTTCTAGACACATGTATAGGAATATTGCTGGACCTAAAACTTCCTAATACCTAGAGAGTTCTTTCTAAGATTTATTGAAGATTCTAATCAAATAACTCCATATAATTATCCTATTATAAAATATGTAGTAAAATAAAGATACCTAGCTTTAGAAAATGGGATAAAGCTGGTATTTTTTTGTCCTGATCTAACAATGTGTTTTATTACTTAGTGTGCATACTTCTGTAAGAACATTTGCAAATTACATCTTTTTCTCATTGTGAAAATGACTTTATATACAAGTGATTGGTCACACTTTGGCAGTATGTCATCTTCAAGTCAAATTTAGCTTTCAAACCTCATTGCTTAAGACTTTATCTGTTTTATGTTTAATTAACTCATTTGTTTCATTCAAATCCACATTTTACATGAAGTATAATGCTTTGAATATTGGATTTTAAGTTTAAGAAAATGTCTCCCAGAGAACTCAGCTTAAGTTTAATATTTCCAAATAAATCTCGGCAACCATTCATAGTCTTCACAAAAATAAGTTTAAAAAAAAACACGTTTATTGTGTACTTGATGTTACATAGGAAATTCTTAGTTAAATCATAGTATTCAAAAACATCAAGAGAACGGTATGTGCAGTCTGCCTCAGAGGAAAGTCTTAAAACAATGCTGTGTAATTACGAGACCTTTTAAAAAATGCCATTGAACTGTATGACAGCATTAAGAGAAGGCATCTCAACTCCATGCCAAAAACAAAATAAAATGAAAACAAAAAATAATTATATTTAAATCAAATAATGTAATTTAAATAACCCATTTTATATAAATACCTTATGCAAATGCTAAATTTAAATAACTAGTAAAACTCAATTTTCCAAATTTAATAGCTTCGGGAATAGTACTTAGAAATATATCTGCTATGAAGGAAAGAGAGGAAGAGTTTGATCAAACAACCATCAATTCTTTTCAGATTTACTCATCACAGATTTAGAATGTGCCCTTTATAGGGGCAACATGCTAGCACTGTAAGTATATTTTAAGAAGAAAATACAGTAAGATCACAAATATGAAGGAATAGAATTCTAAGAACTTAGAGGAATAAAGTCCACACAGGTATTGAACAATTTTTCATTTTCTGAAATCACACTGCCATTTTAAGCAACAAACTGAAGGTCGTGTATGTAAACTGATTGGATTCTGTTAACCCTGAACACTTGACCAAGTGTTTGGCCAAAAAAAACATTTGTGTCGGTCTTTGGTAAACTTTCACTTGTTTTATGTTTTCACTGTTGTGAGTTCATTCTTAGGAAGAAAGAATGTCCCTATATCCGTAACCTTAATATCACCTGTATAACATTTTTCATCCTAACTATAAATTCACCCCTCATCAAGTGCATAATAAATAGATTCAGGTGTTTGAAAATTATAGTCTTTCCAAACAAGTTCAATCAAGCTTGAACACTATGAGCAAAACTTTCTATGCAACTGATTAGGAGAACTCGTGAGCTAAATATATATGACCTATGTAAACAGAAGCTTATTATATTTATAATCATATTTTAAATGACTGATAGTCTATATAAAATTAGAAAAAGCTCCAAGTGTATGTGATTATTTTCTGCCTAGCTTTTTGTGTTTATATAAGCTGTGTTAGCTCAAAGAGAACTACAGAAAAAGCCCTTCCAGATATGTCAAGTCCTACAGAGTTAATATAATAATAAAAATAGCAAATGTTTGGTGAGTTATTACCTTATTGAAGTATTTATGTTAAGTGGGTATGAATATCTCAATTTAATGCTATGAAAATAGCAAGAACAACCGACTTAGACTGACATGTTGTAATTTGGCTAATATGACCACACTGATAAAAGATTTGGATCCTTTTTAGTCACGATAACCCAAAGTCAATAATTCTAATTAATTATCAGTTTACTATAGGGCAGGCACTGGTTATATGTATTTTAAATGTTCACCTTATCAGTTTACCATAACAACATTTTCCTAAACTAGACAGGTTATGAAGTATTAAATATGATCAGTAATTGTCATAATAATTTCTATGTTTACTTAGATGATTTATTTCCTTAGACATACAAATTATTCCTTGCTGATATATGAATGTGAATCCTAATGGTGGTATCTTCAAACCACATTATCATTAGATATGTATATAATATTAAATAAAAAAGAAAATTACTTTCAATCATCTGTTATTTTAGAGAGTGATCTTGTCTAACCCAAAGATATGTAACCAATGCAAAAATACCATTTGAATTAGGATAACTTATCTTATACTTACGAGAAATGTGGTGATTTAATGAGTTTACATACCACTGTCTGCTGTGTGCACCAAAACATAGCACCATTAAAAGACATAAGAATTTACTTAAACAAGCAGGAACACATTACTACACAGTCAGCTCTTAAATTAAAAAGAATTAGAATCTCAGATGATATGCGGTAATTGAGTGATCATGCAACATGCTTTCTCTTTAGAGAGAATTGGATGTTCTGTTATTTGTGGGCTAATAAAGCTTTGTTAATATCTTATATTTAATAAATTAATCTACAACAGTATTTGTTTGAACTTACACAGTGAAAAATATTGATTGTGGTTTTAACAAGATCACAATGGTTCACTGTCAAAATCAACTAGGTTTTAGAATGTGGGGATCCTTTGGCCACTTAGGGACAAGTTCATCTTCTCTAAAACTGACCACCTGGTGACATCACTTTAAGATGAAGTATGTTCCAAAAGATATTCCCTGGTTGTCTAGAAGACATGGCTAAGCCATTCAACTCACTTTACTGAGATTACAGTCATGGACTGTCACAATGATATAAAATTATTCCCTGGAATTGGAGACTACCTGCAATAGCAGGGTGGTCTCACTGAGAGATGATTCCCTGGCTGGAAAGACACAAGAAGAATCCAAATGAAAGTCAAAAGCTTTGGGCGCAATGAGAGGGCCTAGACCTGTCTGTGTGGACACTGCTCTACATCATTACCACAGAACTGACTCCCCTAGTCTTTGCCTTACTTTCTTCCCATTCAAACCAGCAGACCTTACCCTTTGCCCACAATGATCAGATTTGGATGGCCAAGAGAATTGAAGGGAGGGAGCGCTTGTTAAAGGTTCTCAGGCTCAACCAAAGAGATTCTGATTCCAGGGTTCCTGTATGAGATCCAAGAATTGGCATTTTAAACAGGCATCATAAGATAATTCTAATATTAGTGGGACAAGATCTATACTTGTGAAAAACTACTCTGTACTATTTGCTATACTCACATAACAAATACATTAACCTCTAAGCACATATATTAAGCTTGCATACCAAGGTCTAGCAAAATATTTGTGGGTGATTTTTTGCTTTGATGAAATTGAGTGTGAGGTTTCAGTGCCTGAAGATTGGTTTTGTTCTTGATCTAAGCAGGGGCAGGCAGACGTGTATCTGTTTAAAGTATCTTCATTTACAGGAGTAGGGGAGAGAAAAAAATTAGGGTTACAGTGCTCCCTTAGTGGTAAAATATTGCATGCTTTAGAATTTTAAAAATATATTCTTTACAACCTGAGATAATATTGTTAGTGTTAGTGGCATCAACAATACCTACCCTGCAAATGTTTTCCAGAGTTTAGCAATAAGGCATCTCTGCTATAGGTGACATATGAAATAATCTTCAGAGGCATGAAGGAAAAGTTGCAATCATAAAAATTGTGGGTATTTATATTTCTTATTGGAAATTAGAGACTTGGTGCATGAAATTCATGCACTTGGGGCAGGGCATCCCTCAGCCAGGCCTGTGCCCTCTCACAGTCCGGGAGCCCTCAGGGGATGTCTAACTGACAGCTTAGGCCTATTCCCATCATGGATGGGAAGCGAAGCTAAGCCATCAGTTCGTCATCCTTAGCGCTGCCATGGACGTGGGAAGGGCTCCTGCCACAGCCACTGTGCTCACCAGCCGTGAGTCCAGCTTCTGGCTAAGCAGCGCTCCCCCGTGGGAGCACATAACCACCAGGGGGCAGCTCCTGCATCTGCCCCCTGGTGGTCAGTATGTGTTATAGTAACTGGTCTTTCTGCTGTTCTATTGATTTGTATATTAGCCTTTTATTATATAGGATGTGCCATCTGTGAGGAGCTAATTCTATCTTATCTTCTAGAGGAGGTTGTTTGGCTCCCCAAAAATTATCAACTTGTGAACTATTACATGCTATTAAGTGATTATAACAATTTTTTTAAGTCTGAATTTTTTAATAATATTAGAAATAGATCAAAATCATTTCAGTGTGCAGCAGGGAAGTGGCAGTAAGTAATTCTAAGATGTTTTCAGAAGCTTAGAGTGTTAGTTGATCTAAGTATTTTTATATGCATTTGAGCTTTTAACAATATTCATGCGACTCAAAAACACTAAAAGGAGGGGAGGAATGAAAGTCTGGTCTGCAGTTGAGCCACTGAGACAGAGCAGGTAAGTGCTTTCTCCAAGGTCACAGACAGTTGAAGGTCACACCCTGAATTTCAGCTCCTTTGGTTCCTACTCCTGCTGTCTACAGGACATGAAGCAGAAGAGGTAGGTGTGCACCATGCTGACTGCTTGCTTTTTCTTCAACTCTCTGTGCTTCCTTTCCTTCTTGTTACCTCCATCTCTTGTTTTAAAGGCATTTTATGTAACATCTTATTTTAATATAAATATTGAAAATATCCAGACACTTTAAAATGCAGCCCTTCTCTCAGACCAGTCAGTTGTTTCAGCTGGTGTGAGGCATTTGGTAGACCTGATAAATATATGTACAGTGAAGGCATAAAGCTCTGTCACAGGTAGTTCCCTTGAAATTATGAACCTATCTAAATTTGTGATAATTGGTACTATAAAGAGATGCTTCATTTCTTCTGCTTCTGATTTTAAAGAACATTAAGTAAGCAGCTGTAAAATATAAAGGACATAGATCGGAATGCACAATTACTTCTTTTTTGTCAGGATCCCAACTATCAGGGTGCCTTGCATCAGTTCTCTGAGGTTCTCTTGACTGTTTTACCTCTCCCTAAATAAACTAGACTGAGCCCTCAGCTCATTTGGTTAGAGCACCATCCCTATATACCATGGTTGTGGTTCAATCCTCCATCAGGGCACATAAAAGAATAAACCAACCAATGCATAAATAAGCAGACAACAAATTCTCTCCTCTCTCTCCCTCTCTCTCTTTCTCCCTCTCACTCTCTCTCTCATCATTTTTAGAAAGTTAACTAGACTAGTTCTTCATTGGAAGCACACCTAATCCTGGGAGCTGGGGAGCTGAGATCTGCTCCCAACTTGGTGCCACGTTGGGTAAATCACTGAAATTGTTTTGGTGTGTTTCAGCTAATCGTGGCTTCTTAAAGCTCAGAACTCTCTTTTCTGTATAGTTTATTTTCTCTCACACTAACTTCACATTGTAAAATGTTGAGGAATAAGAATTATCCTGGACACTTTAAGTATAGTGATATCTCAGGAAACAGAGGCTTGATCCGAGTGTGCTGTCAGAGAATAATTTTAGGCAGATGACTTAGAGCTATACTCAGGAATGCAAAATATTCTATTTTAAAATATATGATTACACTGTCCCCGTAGTGTCTCATCTTACAACATGTGTTTTTATCTGTAATTGGTTAATGGGCTTCAGGCTAGCAATTACACTTTTCTGTTACATGACACAGGAGTCTACCTGAGAATATTTTTTAAATGCTTTAATTTGTTTATGAAATGTATCTGAAAGAAGGGAAAAAGGGGTCTTAGTAGCTCATGGGTTTCCAAGGTGTATTATTTAACAATGAAATCACGTTAGAAGAAATTTACAATTTAACCCCTTCTCGTTTGGCTCCTCGAGATCAAAATTCCATAGTCCCTCTCACATGCTGGAAAGAAGGGCAAACAGCAAAGGTATTATTATCCTGCAAAGGCCTCAGAGGAGTTATTTTAATAAAATGGAATCATGACTGCTGATCTCATTTTCCCATAAATGCTCAAGCTCATGGAATGGCTGCTCACCCCCACTGATGTTTGTAATCCGTGTTAACACGGGAAACTTAGACAGCCAGCCAGGCAGTCCTTTTCTTCTCTTGTTAACTGGGCTTGTTATTGCTGTTTCCTCCATTTCCTGGAGGATTCATGTACATAATCATATCAGCTGCTAAACTGGTGGGAATTGAAGCTATTATACATTTTCAAAGCAAGCATTAGCATGTGCCAACTTAAAAGGTACATAAATTAATGCCTTGCACTCCACTTTTTAAAAAACTTATAGCAGCTCTAATGTTTTGGTGGATGTGTGTTGTCAGCATAGCACAAGTTGAGTTTTATCAATTATCTATTTAATTAGATCATTATGGAGCCAATCAGAAAAATAAAGTCTTTAAAATAGATTTGCTCAGATTTTGTTAATATTATTATGTGTTGAAATTATTTTGTTAAGCTCTTTATATTTGTCATACAGAGAAAAATAACACTTCCATTTCATTTATATTTGTAATGTAATTAATAAGTATTTATTAGAACAGAGTAGTTTATTTTTATTTTTCACATATTTTTATTATTATAAAAAGGATATATCTTCATTGTAGTCATCTATTAAAAAATGAGTAAAAGAATGCAATAAAAACTATTTGTGATTTTAAAATCCAGTCAATGATATGTAGTATTTTGGTGGATCTGTTTTTTCCTTACGCATATTGCCTAAAATAAGTGTCTTATAGTTCAATCCATTTTAATATGGCTTCATCCACCACTGCTTCACAAAACATTATTTCACTGAATCATTTACATACTCATTGTTGTTAAATTTAATGACAATCTCTAAATACTTTATCTGTCTTGGCTTTCCCTAAGTATGTGGATATCACTGTATGTTTCAAGCTCTATGAAGTCAGGGGTCACACCTGCCTTGTTGATAACTGTCCAGTGCTAGTACAGTGTTTGGCATGTAGCATGGACCCTTGAGTATTTTTTGTTAAAATGTGGTCATGTCCTTCATCTTCAAACAATACTTCCATTTTATTCCCTGGCAATGAACCTGTAGATTTTCCACCACTTATCTGAAAGGGTGTTTAAAATCTCTCTTATATTCTGTTGCTCCTCTCTGTATATTTTTAATGGTAGTGACTTTCTGTTCTAAGTCTTCATCTTTCATGCTTTACCTGGCTTTCCATGCATTCCTGTTATTTCAATTGTCATCTAAATGGTTAACTTTTCTAAATCTAAATCTCTTCCCCCAGATTTAGAAATGTGACAGCTTATTGTAGTTTTCCACTTTGACAACCACATACATGTCACAGAAAGAATATGTCCTAAGTCAAAAGCTTATCCTCTCACCTTCCCCCAAATCACTACATCTCTCTGTGATGTCTTTAAGGAACTGTCACAACTGAAATGGGCTTGGCTGCAAGGGATGACAAGACCCCAGTTGCAAGTAAAAAAAGAGAGGAACTGAAGGTAATCTGAAGGAGTAACATGCCTGTGGTGATTACTTTTGATGTAAATGCATGTGCAAACCAAATAATTTACTAAGCGTGTGTCAAATGTAGGATTCACATACACAGTTTTGGATGGGATATAAGAACTCCTGACAAAAGTACTGGGATTGAGAAGGAGACTTGGACAGAGTATTTAACAAAAACCTAGAGAGAATTCTGAAACAGTAGACTGAATCAATGAGCCAAATAAGTTGTAATTCTGTATCAGAAAATCCAGCTGGTGAATATAGCCATTTTTATACCAAAGAATGATAATCCAATTTACAGTATTATTGCAGAATTATGTATTTCTTACATAAAGATATATTTTCCAAAGTGCATTCCACAAAGAATTAGTGATATTAATTGTATTTATATTGGAAGAAAACAGCAGATTTAAAGTTCAAATAAAACTTAGGACAGGTGGGATAAAAACAATTTAGTAAAAGACTTCCCAGATACTTCACTGTGATAATGGGTAATGAAAACACTAAGAGGATGCTGTGGTATGCAGGGTCCTAAAAAATATTTAACAAAAATTCTTATTTTTTTTTCAAAGAACATATTAAGGGATAAACATTCCTGTAGTTACACTTT
>PVJC01040969.1:0-15561 GCA_004026665.1 Murina feae | reverse complement strand
GGGGTGGCGCTGGCCACCCCATAGGCTTCCCAGGAGGGGGCTTGGGGTCCCCTGGCTGGTCCCATCCCCCCACCCCCCAAGCTTCTCCACCTGGGAAGCCCATCAGGTGGCACTGGCCACCTCATAGGCTTCCCAGGAGGGGGCCTCGGGTCCCGCCGGCTGGTCCCCGCTTCCCCTGGAAGGCTTCTCCACCCGGGAGGCCGTTCTGGTGGCACTGGCCACCCGGTAGGCCTCCCAGCAGGGCACCACAGGGTCCTGCCGGCTGGTCCCCACTTCCCCTGGAATGCTTCTCCGCCTGGGAAGGCATCGGCCGGCCCAGGGTGCCAGATGCCTTCTCAGGACCCAGGTTCCCAAGATGGCGGAGCTGCAGCCTCCGACATCTTGGCTAGGCTAATTTGCATACAGTCACTCTGATTGGCTGGTGGGCGTGGCTTAGGCTGTCCCGAAGAAATGGTTAATTTTAATATTACGCTTTTATTAGTTAAGATTCTTGCACAAGCAAAAGAAAAATATGGAGAGATAAAATGGCCAGATGAAAAAGAGAAGACTGATTTTGCTTTATACTTACAAATTATTTGGATTTTAAAATATATTTTCAAATTATTAACTTTAATATATGAAAAAATAGAGAATATATAACTGACAGTTGTCTATCTATCACTTAGATATAGAAAATGTCAATATTTTGACATATTTGCTCTAGCTCCTTTTGCAAAAGTGTCATAGACAAAACTAAAGCCATTTTGCCCACATTCCCATTCCCACTCTCCCCAGAGTCCTTTCTGTGCATTTTATTATTTACCTGTGAACATATGCATTCATAAACTGAGATTTTTTTGTTTAAATTTACATAAATGATATAATTTTTATGTATTGTTCTGCTACTTGATTTTTATACTCAACATTCTTTTCCAGCATTATCCATGCTGAGGTAGTTAATTCATTTTAATTCACTATAATGTTTTATTGTATAACCTTACCACAATTTACTTCTCCTGCCATTGATGGAGATGAATGATGCAATGAATACTGTTGTCTATATGTTCTTATAAGCATGGGCCAGTCTCTCTAGGTTATGTAACTAGAAGTAGAATTGTGGGTTTGCAATTGGAATTGACTAGAACAAGTATTTTTCTCCACCATTTTATTCCTCAACTATTTTAGTGTTACAGAATATTTTCCTATTTATTATTAAAATTTTAACAGGCATGTTTGATTCCAAATAGCTAATAATCAAAAGGTCTCACTACATCTTGAGAAATAAACACTTGGACTTGAATTACAGCTCTTTCTATCTTCCACATTATGGCTATGAAATCATTTAATTTCACTCTTTTAAAACCTCTCACTCAAAATTAGTCTTTACTCTTGTTTTTGTTAATGTTTATTTCAATTTACCCATATGCTTTCTAATGCCTACATGTGTCCCTGCATGTTATATCCCTGACCTTCCATGATCAATTTACTTATTCCTAAGATACATCCATTAGTATTTTTAAAAACTCTACTATAAAAAAATACATACCATATTTTCCGGCATATAAGACGACTTTTTAACCCAGGAAAATCTTCTCAAAAGTCAGAGGTCATCTTACACGCTGGGTGTCATCTTATAGGGCGGTGCTGAAACTTCTGAGCCTGACTGGAAAATCTGCGGTCGCTGCATACGGTGGGGAGACCCCCGACTTCTGAGAAGATTTTCCTGGGTTAAAAAGTCATCTTATATGCCTTAAGATACGGTATATATATTTATTTATCTTAAGCCCTGGCCAGTGCTTTTCAATGGTTAGAGCATCAACCTGTTCACCAAAAGGTCATGGGTTTCATTCCTAGTCAAGGTCACATACCTGGATTGAAGTTCTGATCCCCAGCCCCAGTCTGGGTGAGTACAGCAGGCAACCAGTCGATGTGTTTCTCTCACATTGATGTTTCTCTCTCTCTCTCTCTCTCCTCCTCCCTGCCTTCCACTCTCTCTAAAAATCAATGGGAAAGATATCCTTGGGTGAGGTTTTACCTTAATATGTATTTATTTTTAAAATCAAATTCTTAAATGATAGTTTAGATTCGAGGATGACAGTTATTTTCTCTCAGTAACTTAAATATACATACCCCTTATTTTTAGCCTCTGTTGTCATTGAGGAGAAAGCTATCAACATAAATGATTTTTATTAAAAACTAGTGGCCCGGTGCACAAATTCATGCACATTGAAAGTGAATTATAAGAAATATTTTAATATTGCTATTTGCCCTGTCCCCCAATTGCCATCCCCTCCCTCTGCCTGCTGGCACCTGCCTTGGCTGGCCTGGCTCTGCCCATTCGCTAGCCCTGCCCCCAGCCAATGGGTCGTTCCACCATTTGGTCAATTTGTATATTACCCTTTTATTATACAGGATACTGAGCTCATCTCTGGATGAATGTTAACAATCTTCTTACTGTTTTTTATGTTTTATACTCTGTGAGTTTTCCAGGTGCAAAGTCATTTTTATTCATGTCTCTAACAAGACTAGGTGCTTTTTCTTTAATCTGAGAGTTTTTGTCTTACATAAATTTTGAAAATGAATTAGTCATCATTTTTCTTAATATTCTCATTATTTTTGCACTCTCATTCTTTTTTAAAAAATATATTTATTGATTTTTTTACAGAGAGGAAGGGAGAGAGATAGTTAGAAACATCGATGAGAGAGAAACATCGATCAGCTGCCTCCTGCACACTCCCCACTGAAGATGTGCCCGCAACCAAGGTACATGCCCTTGACCGGAATCGAACCCTGGACCTTTCAGTACGCAGATCGACGCTCTATCCACTGAGCCAAACCAGTCAGGGCTTCACTCTCATTCTTGATTATTTCCTCCCTGTCTCTTAATAGCTGTTCCACATATTCACCTATTGTCTCAGTGTTGCACTGCAATAAAATCCCTTATTGATATTCTAGTTCACTAATTCTGTCCTACTATGTCTCAACTGCATTCTAATTTATTCTGTTTTCAATATAAAATAATTGAAATTTTCATATCTAAATATTCTTTATTGCTATTTAAGAAAATGTTTTATTTTTTTATATTGTCATTTTTATAATGTTTCCATTTTAAAAAAACCTTTAACATTCTAGTCTACTTTTGTGACTTTATACATACTAATATTCTGAAGTCTAACCTCTTTCTACTTTCTGTTCACTCTTGCATAAGGAGGATAATCATCAGTGGCTATTGTCTGTCTGTGAGAACTGTGTGTACTTTGGGCTGAAGCTTGCTGCAGAGTGGTTGTGCATTCGTGTCTGGCTGGTGCCCAGGTGTTTTCCCACATCAATCAGAAATGCATATAATTGCTTATCTACTCTTCTTAGTGTTTATATCTATATGCAGATATGTATAGATATAAATGGATGTTTATATGAATATGCCTTATAGGTTTGGGTGAGGAACATCAATGTAAGGAAGGGAAAGTCATTTCCATTCCCCTTTACCTAATACCTATTTAATATTCACATGCTTTAATCCATACCCTACATTTTGGTTATATTCCTTATATTATGTTCTTATAAGGGGTTTAAAAAATTAACTAAGGTCCTTAATTCATTCAGATTTCCTTCAGTTTTACCTGATGTTCCTTTTCTGTTCCAGGATTCCATCCAGATGCCACATTACTTTCAGATGTCATGTCCTCTTAGGTTCCTTGGGGCTGCAACAGTTCTTTATTTTTGGTGATCTTGAAAGATTTGAGGAGTACTGGTTGAGTATTTTGTAGAATATACCTCTATTGGGATTTTCCTGGTATTTTTTTCATGATTAGACTAGGGTTCTGGGTTTTGAGAAAAAGGACTCCAAAAGGGATTAAAGAAGACCACAAAGGTAAAGTGCCATTCTCATCATATAATATCAACATGACTTATCATCACTGAAGTGAATCTTGATCACCTGAGATAGTGTTTGCCAGGTTTTCCACTATAAAGCTACTCTTTTCTCACCTTTCTTTTTTAAAAATATATTTTTATTGATTTCAGAGAGGGAGGGAGGGAAAGAGGGAGGGAGGGAAGGAGGGAGGGAGGGAGGGAGGGAGAGAGAGAAAGAGAGAGAGGAGAATCATTGATGAGCTGCCTCCTGCATGCCCCTTACTTGGAATTGAGCCTCCAACCCAGGCACGTGCCCTTGACCAGAATCGAACCCAGGAACCTTCAGTTCACAGGTGGAAGCTCTATCCATTGATCCAAATCAACTAGGGCCTTTTCTCACCTTTCCATACTGTACTCTTTGGAAAGAAGCCCACACTTACGGAATAAGATACTATGCTCCACCTTCTTGAGGGTGGAGTAGTTATATAAATGATTGGAATTCTTTTATAGAGGAAGTTTGTCTCTTCTCCTCACTTATTCAGCATTCATTTATTGTTTGTATCAGTATGGACTCATACATATTTTGTTTATACTTTGGGTTATAATAGAGTACTTATTTCTTGCTCAAATTGTTGCAGCTACAGCCATTGGGGGCTGTTTCAAGGAACTCCTGTGCCTTTAAAAAATCTTTATTGTTGAAAATATTGCAGATGTCCCCCCCCCCATTAACCCCTTCTAGCTCACCCCTGCCCACAGTCCCAGGCCAACCACACTATTATCTGTGTCCATGAGTTATGCATATATGCATACAAGGTCTTTGGCTGATCTCTTCCCACCCACCCACCCACCCAACCACGTCCATCTTCTCTCTAAGGGTTGAATTCTCCCCATCGTAGTTGATTCTTTTGAGCACTTTCTTCCTTTCTGGCACTATAAGATGCTCCAGTCTCTTCTTGTATATTTCCACCCTGCTCCTAGAATCAACCATTTCTCTAAGGTTCCCTGGTTCCTTTTATTGGAGAAAGGTATTAGAAATCAAAATCTAGGCACTAAGTATGCTCGTTACTATTGGAGTGTTGTTACTTAAAGGACTTCTCAGTTGACAGAGCAAGGGAAGACCTATGTGCATATGAATATATATATGCACAGACAAATATATCTATAAGTCTACTTGGAATTATACTAAGCGAAACATGAGTTACATAGTGATGTCTCTAATTCTAATCTATTACCACATGGATAATTCTAGCCTTTTTCCCTTGCTTGTCTATAATATCCCATTCCAACAGTGAGAAAGTTAGCTCTCACCTTCTGCCATCCATTTACTTAATTGTCCAGTTCCAGTACACATGTATAGTGGTTTCAGTTTATAGGCTTTTATTGAAAAAAGTTGAAGCCAATTGTTCATTCAGTGCCATTACAGACTGCCCATTGCAACAGCAATAAGCATTGATATACTATGATTACTGCTATTTGGAGAGTGTTAAGAATGTTAAAATAATCAAATATTTTGTCTGACAAGTAAATGGATTGTATTTGATCCTACAAAGATTTGCAGAGGCATCCATATAGACAGGTACTGATGAAGGCATAACTGGATGAAGGGACCCTTCAGGAAAAAAAACAACACATGGTGTAGGCATTCAGTGAGTGGGGACTGTGTCAAGTAGTGTTCTGAGTATTGGGGAAACAAAGATGAGAAGGATCCATTTTTTAAGAGAAAATTGTCAAGAAGCAGGCACAGAACTACAGAGAAACACACAGCCAAAGCCTGATAACTATTTGCTCAACCATACTTATTAAAATATTTGTCTGAACAAAGGGGAGGGAGAGAGTGCTTTTTACTGGGGAGGATATCTGAACTTGGCCTTGAATACAAGCAGAAATTCAATAGCAAGGAGAGATACAGAGGATCCGGACCAAGGAAGAAGCACACATCAAGGCACAGAGGTGTGAGAGTGCACAGCGTTCTTCAGAAACCCTCGGTATCCTCTCTACCTTCTCCTAAAATACCTTGTTACCACTTAGTGACTTTGTTTTCTGGTAAACCAGAAATATGATTGTGGAAGTTTCTGCTTTGGAAACACAGTGACATTTATAGCACCTGAACTATCTCCAGTGATGGACAAACAGTGCAGAAGTAAGTTCCTAATAGCATCCTCAGAGAATTAGCTACTTAACACAACAGACATGGAGATTATGCCTGAGGAAGCAATGGAGTAATTAGGTTTTGTGATCTCTTGGGTCTAATGGAACAAATCACTTCATTTTTCATTTGAGATTGGCCCAATAACTAACCCATATTTTTAAAATGTCATATTTATCGCACCATTTCTGAGTATATGACCCTCAACACTACATAATCTCCTCCTCCAAGGATATATGATTAGAGAAGTCCTTCCTTTTTAGGTATTAAAATCACTATTACCAAAAATTTGTTCATTTTTGTCTGTTTGGGTCCATTATACTTAACAAATTGGTTTGTCCTATTTTTACAAAACTAACCTTCATCCCTCTACAGTGACATTATGCTCACATATTCCTTTTCTTTATAGTTTCCATCACCATGAATCACTTTCTATTACAGCATTCAGGAACCCATCAGTATTCTAAAACCAGAGCCATGTGCTATAAATTCTTCATAACCATAATCACAAGTTATTTTGGTAAAAATACCATTAGTAATTTCAACTTTATTCCAAAATATTAAGGTTACACCTTAATGCAATAGAAAATGCAACAGCATGACGGCTAAAGGTTTTAAATAATAATAATGCAGTATCAAATGCCATCCAAAGGAGAATATGTAAAATACATTGATGGGTATCTGTATTGATCAGGGTCACAGGTGGTCACTCTAAAGTGGCAATGGAAGAGAGTTTAATGACTAGACTACTTACCAAGTTGTGGGGACAATTAAGGGAAACCAATATTGGATGACAAAGCACTCGGGCTGGCAACAGCGAACAGTGATAACTGTGATAGTCCCTATGCTTGAAAGGGTAGGGAAAGCGAGTGGTGATGGAAACCGGGAGCCGCAGAAAAGAGCCACTCCACAGAGCTGTGACCTTACCTAAAGGAATGCAGTCACTGCCAAGCCCACACAGCAGAGAGGGCAGGAGGGAGGAAGTCGGGAATCGAAATCCTGCAGACAGCTCCCACTGGCCAAACTCTATTGGAAGCTAAAGGCCAACGGTTCACTGTCTATTGAGATGGCTTTTCAGAGCACCTGGTGGAGCAGGGTGGAGGCAGGTCAGAAAGGGCAAAAGTGAATACCCAACACAGTGACTGTCAAGAGAGGGCTTTGGGGAGGGGACGTAAAAGAGAACACCTCTTAGAGCAGAAGATTGATACATGTGACTATTCCAAATTTAAGGCTTGTGTGCCAGTCCATTTTACATGGCAAATGTCTGATTGAAAGAAGATAGTTGAAATATACTTATATTAGAGGCCCAGTGCACGAAATAGTGTGTGGGTACAGTCCCTAGGCCTAGCCTGTGATCAGGGCCACCTTTCCCAGCTGCCAGAAGCTGGCCCTGCCTCCTGCCACCACCTGCCCTGGTTCCCCATTTGCCATCCAGTGATGGGAGCCTGACGGCTGGGGGAGGAACCAAGAGGTCGACTGTTCCCACACACTCGCAGGCCCCACCCCTGCTGCCTGTTGTCCTCTGTGTGTGGGCTGACCAATGGGGCAAGGGCCTTGGCCTGGTGCCGCCCACATCCCCTGCCATCCACCCCAGGGCCCTGTTCACCATTGGTGATTGGAGCCTGCTGGCCAGGGAAAGGAACCAAGAGGTGGTCAGTGCACCTCATAGTGTCTGGTCGAGTGATTGTTCTGCTGTTATGGTCGCTGGGCTTTTATTATCTTCTACTAGAGGCCAGGTGCACAAAAAATTGTGCACCCTCAGGGTCCCTCAGCCCGGCCTGTGCCCTCTCACAGGCTGGAACCCCTCAGGGGGTGTCCACCTGCTGGCTTAGGCTGCTCCCTGGGGGACTGGGCCTAAGCTGACAGTCAGACATCCCTCTGGCAGCCTGGGAGCCCTCAAGGGATGTCCACATGCCAGCGGGGAGCAGGCCTAAGCTGCAGTCAGACATCCTTAGCACTGCTGAGGAGGCAGGAGAGTCTCCCACCACCACTGCTGTGCTGGCAGCAGTCAGCCTGGCTTGTGGCTGAGCAGAGCTCCCCCTGTTGGAGCACAATGACCACCAGGGGGCAGCTCTTGTATTGAGTGTATGCTCCCTGGTGGTCAGTGTGTGTGATAGTGACCAGTCATTCCCAGTCGTTCTGCTTTTAGGGTCTATTTGTGTATTACCCTTTTATTACATAGGATAGAGGCCTGGTGCACGGGTGAGAACTGGCTGGTTTGCCCTGAAGGGTGTCCCGGATCAGGGTGGAGGGCCCCGCTGGGGTGCCTGGCCAGCCTGAATGAGGGGCTGATGGCTGTTTGCAGGCTGGCCACAGCCCCTTTAGGGTGGGGGCCCTACTGGGTGGCCTGGCCAGCTTAGAGGAGGGGCTGATGGCCATTTTCAGTCTGGCCACACCTGTGGGCTGGAAGCAGGTATCTGGGGTTTATTTAACTTCTATAATTGAAACTTTGTAGCTTTGAGAGGAGCTCAGGGCCAGCTAGGGAAGGCAGGAAACTTGGCTTCCTCCATTGCCAGGGGCAACACAAGCCTCCTGCTCACTCCAGCTCCATGGCCGCAGCCATCTTTCTGATGGAGTGACGGAGTGAGGGTATGATGGTTAATTTGCATATTACTCTTTTGTTAGATAGGATACTAATAAAAGAGAAACATGCAAATTGGTGTCACTCTGCTACATCCACAAGCCAATCAGGATGAGTATGCAAATTAGCCCAACAAATATGGCAGTTAATTTGCATATGCAGGTGCAGAGCAAAGACTGAAGACAGTGTAGAAGGAAGCCAAGTGCTGCAGAAGGGAGTGAAGTGGCAGAGAAGGGAGGGAGCTGAGGCAGCAGAGATGGGAGCAGAGCCAAGGCAGTGGACATGGGAGCAGAGCCAAGGCAGTGGACACAGGAGTGGAGCCAAGGCAGCAAAAAGCCCTATTCTTGCAGGAATAGGCCTGAGGAAGCCCTATTCTTGCAGGAATCTTCCTGCAATGGGCCTCTAGTATATAATAAAGAGCTAATATGCTAATCAGACTGAACAGCAGAACAACCATCCAGACAACCTTCTGGATGAAGCCAGGGCTGCGAGGGCCTAACCCCTTGCACGAATTTCGTGCATTGGGCCTCTAGTATAGGATAAAATTCACATTCAGAATATATGTGTAGATGTGTGCATGTGTGCATGTGTATGTGTGTGTGACAAATGTTGTTGACTGTGTGAAGAAATCATATACTGCTGTTGAATTGATGCAACCACTTCAGGAAGATTAATTAGGCAATATAAAATAAAGCTAAAATTATATATATCTATAAGCCAGCAATTTTTGTTCTAAAAATATTGACCAAGTAAATTCTTGCAAATGTACTCCAGGAAGTCATATTTTATGATTATCCATGGTAGCATTTTTAAAAAATATATATTTTTATTGATTTTATAGAAGAATGGAGAGGGAGAGACAGAAACATCAATGATGAGAGAGTATCATTGATGTGCTGCCTCCTGCATGCCCCCTAATGGGAGTCATGCATGTGCCCTTGACCAGAATTGAACCCTGGACCTTCCAGTCCACAGTCCAATGCTCTATTCACTGAGCCAAACCAGCTAGGACCATTGTAGAGTTTTTTTAATTAGAAGAGAAAAAAATGAAAAGAATGTTACTCAAAGGGAATGAAATTGTGGTCTACTCATGTAATGAAATATTATCTAGCAGTTAAAATTCACAAGCAATCTACATTCACTTTGACAAGAGGATCAATTAAAAATAAGCTGAGTGAAAAAGTGGAGTTAAAGAGAGCTTTAGAACAGTACAATAGCATTTATACAAAAAATAAAAATAATATAATGCAAACATGTATGTAACAAAAATCTAAAATATTGACTTGAAGGATGTGTCACATTTTTAAAAGTGGTTGGATCCGGGGGGGCAAGGACTATGGATCTGGGAAGGAAGAATTTAAAGTACTTCAATCTATTTATAGCATTTCATTTATAACTAGGGGCCTGGTGCACAAAAATTTGTGCACTCGGGGGGTCCCTCAGCCCGGCCTATGCCCTCTGGCAGTATGGGACCCCTCAGGGGATGTCCACCTGCTGGCATGCCTGGCCAGCCTGGGTGAGGGGCTGATGGCTGTTTGCAGGCCAGCCAAGTCCCCCAGTGGGGACCCTCACCCCATGGGGGTGTGGCCAGCCTGGGTGAGGGGCCGAGGGCCATTTTCAGGCTGTCCACAGTTCCCATTGACCCAACGTCCCAGTGAGGCTGGCTGGAATCAGGTTTCTGGAGTTTATTTATCTTCTATAATTGAAACTTGTTGCCTTGAGCAGAGGCCCGGCTGGCCTAGGCAGGCAGTTTCAACTACATCACTGGTGCAACGGAAGCCTCCTGTTTGCTCTAGCTCCGTAGTTGCCGGCCGCCATCTTGGCTGGGTTAATTTGCATACAGTTGCTCAGATTGGCTGGTGGGTGTGGCTTGGCTGGTGGGCATGGCTTAGGTATCTCAGAGTGATGGTTAATTTGCATATTACTCTTTTATTAGATTAGACTAGTAGCCCATTGCACGAAGGTTTGCGCGATAGTCCTTCCTTTGCCTGGCTGCTGGCATTGGTTTTCCTCCAGCACCTGGGACCCAGGCCTTTGGTATAGCTGTAGCAGTGAGGCTTGGCTTCTCTGCTCTGGCTGCTCCCAGCCCCTCCTCTTTTGTTCTTTCCAGCTCAAGCAGAGGCCAGCAACCCAGTGACCCAGGCCCCCAGCCACTCCTTGAACAGAGTCCAGGGCCGGTGGGAAGCTTGGCTTCCTCCATTGCTGGGAGCAAGCCAAGCCTCCCGCTTGCTCAAGCTCCGTGGCCACTGCCATCTTCAGTCATCTTCAGTCTTCCCTCCACACCTGCATATGCAAATTAACCACCATCTTTGTTGGGTTAATTTGTATAGTTGCTCTGATTGGCTGGTGGGTGTAGCGGAGTGACACCAATTTGCATGTTTCTCTTTTATTAGTGTAGATGTGCAAAAAACCACAAAAGTGAATTGGACTGAAGTATACCACAATGTTAATAGGCAGTGACTCTGGAGGATGGCACTTTGGGTAATATTTTTTCTACTTTCTGTATGTTTCTCCATTTTTCAAAAGTTTAAAAATGACCACATATTACTTTAATAATCACCTCCCCCTTTTTAAAATATATTTTTATTGATTTCAGAGAGGAAGAAAGAGGGAAAGATAGAAACATCAGTGATGACAGAGAATCATTGATCGGCTGCCTCCTACATGCCCCACATTGGGGATCAAATCCAAAACTCAGGCATGTGCCCTGACCAGGAATCTAACTGTGACCTCCTGGGTTCATAGGGCGATGCTCAACCACTGAGCCTCAATGGCCCCTCCTCCCTTTTTAAGCCATCTTTGTTATAGGGATAATCAAGACAAACTCTATTTTAGCGGAGAAGCTGGGGAGCAGTCAGCATGAAATATGAGGGAAGCCTTGTCATCTGTACTTAGTCAAGTGAAAGGCACCACGGGCTTGAAGATAGGTAATGTAAGATGTTCAGAATTCAGAATGCTTAATGATTCTCCCCTTATTTTGTACTCAGCACACTGAGGAAAGAGCAGCTGGAGTCATGGTTTTCATTAGAATTTCCCAGGGTCACATCCAGGTTAATGAAATATATGAGTGAAGCACCAGTGATTATGTACATATTTAATGCACGAGGTCTGTTTCTAGGCTTGTTCAAAAATAAAGCTTTTTTGCTACTCTTCCTAAAATGTATTATGCCTTAATTATTTTTCTCTTTTCAACATTTTCTCCCTTTCCCCACGAATAGATCTCTTGAACCAATTTCTCTGTTTTTTTTTTCATGCTTTCTTTCTCATTCATTTTAAAATCAATTGAGCCAAAGACAACACGTCATGATATGAGTAACATAGAACTTGAAATTGAAAACTGTGGATTTGAGTGCAGGCTCTGCTTCTAGTTATTTGCATGACTTCCAGCAAATGACTATCTTTCTGAGGCTTAACTGAACTGAAAGATTATATCACCTGGACCTCAGATGAATGACCTCACCATGTAATTTACACACAAACTACAAAATTTCAGAGTCAGGGTTTACCAGTTTTCTTGAACTACCTGGGTAGCTCCAGGATATAAGCAGAGTGTGAGGAAGGAGAAAGATTCTAACTATGTCCTTGAAGGATTCACAGCCAGGTGTCCCTTGCAGTAAATTACGAATCAATCTGTGAGCTTGTACATAGGACACGCTACTCCTCAGATGATCTGTGACCACACAAATCCTGGATAAGAAGGCCGCAGATTAATGGTTCTCCTACTGGACTTCTTGCCCCACATCCCATACATTCAGTTGCATACTGCCTCACTCCAAATCAAATGGAAATGGGACAGTATTAATAGTCTTTCACTCACTCAATTTAAAAAGCATTTTAGTACACTCCAGGTATGATTATATGCCCAGCGGTGAGCACAAGGTTGAAAACGCTTGTCCTTATGGAAGGAAAGAGGCAATAAACCAAACCAATCCAGAAATGATATAGACCACTGGAAAGTGATATGTGCTATGGAGAGTAATAAGGCAGGGGCAATGGGTTGAGCCTTTAAACAGAGCGCTGTGGAGGCCTTGAGGTGCCTCACAGATGTCCATTGATAGGAGTGTTTGTTACCTATTGCTGCCATAACAAGTTAGCCCAAACCTTGCAGCTCAAAACAATGCACTTACTATCTCATGACTTCTGTAGGCAAGAAGCAAGGGTGGGCTTGGCTTGTTCCTCTGCACCAGGACTCACAGGGCTGAACTCAAGATGTAAGTAGGTCTAAGCTCTCATCTGTGGGCTCAGGAGAGGAATTCACTTCCCTGCTCACTCAGGTCTGTTTTGAAGAATCAGTTCCTTGAGTTGTAGGACTGAAGTCTTCATATCCCTGCTGGCTCTCAGCTGCAGCCTCTCTCCTACTTTGAATGTCTCTGACTCTTACCTTCTATCACAGTTCTGCCTTTAGCCAGAGAAATTCTTTGCTTTTAAGGTTTATGTGGTTGGAGTGATGCTCAATCTTACTATTTTAAGGTTTCTAACCTTAAGTTCATTGCAAATCCTTTTGTCCTATGTAATGTAAAAGTGTAAGTTCAGGGATGAGGATGCAGACATTTTTTGGGGGACATTTGAGCTACCACAAAGTTCAAGGGCTTTGAACTTTGGCAGGCCAATTCAGGTGACACATGGGACTTCTCAGACAGCTGAATTTGGCTTGAGGATTTCCTGAGGGCTTCATGGCACCTTCCTGCATGGTAGTCTAGGATGCTTCCACACAACTGTCCTTCCCTCTCCCCTTTACCAGCATCAGAACTGCATCCCAGGAATTTCCTCTAATAAAATCCATGCACACATAGTCCCATTGAGGTGTCTACTTCCTAGGAGACCTGGATTAACCAAAGTGGTACCACCAGTGGTCCAAGGAAACAGGTAGGTGGTTAAATTGGCCTTTGGACTTGGCCCACCTACTGCCCAGGAGCAGATACAGAGGATGCTGTCTATGCTGGTTGGAGGGTGGGACAGCAGTCATCTCTGACACGAGGGACTCTCCATTGCTGAGGATTTCACCTGTGGTGACCTGGTGCCATGTCCTGGTGTGAATGGAAAGGCTATAACAAGTGTGATAGGCACTTGTGAAATATTGGAGGAATAATAGTACCTACAATGACATCAGAGCTAGTCAGTTACTGCTAAGCTGCATTCACATCATACAGAAGGGTAATAACAAAATGAGGCTGTCAACAGTGTGATGATAGGGCCTATTTCATAGTTTACAAAGAGGCTTTCAACTCCTATAGTGGCAGACACAGTTGAAGGCAGCCTGAAGAAATCATTGTCAGAACTGTAGGGATGTTTGAAAGCTTAGGCAAGGCAAGCCTGCTATGCAAAGGCTGGGGGAATCCTGAAACATGGGATGGGGACATGTTTATGGATGCCCCTGAGGATGCTGACTTTACCATCCCATTTCCCCAGAATCTGTGGGCTTGCAGAGGTAGCCCACTCTTTCCTAATCAAAACTAGCATTTCAGTTTTGCCGAAAGATGCTGCAAAAGCCTTTACCCACAAGACAGTGTGGCCTTAGGCACTTCCACCCAAATGTCCTTCTCTCTCTCCTTCCCTTGGGGCTCACGTGATTTTCTCAGCCTTCCCCAGCTCACCTCAGAGGTATGTCCCCCAATAAAATCCTTGCACACCTGCCCCCTTTTGGTGTCTGCTTCTTGGAGGATCCAGATGAACAGAGGTGATGTAGGAAGCACTAAGTGAGAAGATGATCTTTGAGCAAAGACATAAGGAGGTGGAGGGGTCATGAGGGAATTTGGGAAAAGAACATTCCGGGGGAGAGAGGGAACAGAAGTAGCAAAAGCTTTGAGAGGAGCCTACACTGCTGTACAGGGTGAAGAAGGCCACAGGGGAGGAGGTGGTAGGGACTGCTAGGAAGGGACAAGGTCAGGGATAGGTAAGGGGAGGCGCTTTTACTCTAAGTGACAAGGAAGAAACTGCAGGATATTGAGCAAAGAAACAGCATGACTCAACTTCAGTTTAAAAGGGTCTTTCCTGCAGCTACTTGAGAATTAGATTGGAGGGGCCAAAGGTGAGAGTAGAATTATCCGTTGAAAAACTACTAGTATTATTGCAGGATCCAGATCAGATGATGGGACTGGCCTTGGGACAAAATGGTGGAATTGATCAGAATCTGGATGTGTTCTGAAAGGAGAGACAACCGAATTACATGAAGGACAGGGTGAGGGATGTGAAACATGAGAGGAAAAGCAGTGACAAGAATGGAAGTACTAGTAATGAAAATAGAAAGCATTTGCAGCTGGCGTGAGGAGTGGTCAGGAGTTTGGGACATGTTAAGTCTGAGATGTTTATTCAGCATGTACATGGAGAGGTGAAGAGGCAGCAATGCATCAGTCTGCTGTTTAGGGCAGAAGTCTGGACTGGAGACATAAATTTGGGAGTTGTCAGCAGTGCGATGGTATTTAAGGCCATGAAACTACATGAGCTCACCAAGGAGTAATTATGGATAGCAAAAAAAAGTGTAGTTAATAAAATCACATATAAGCAAGTGAATTTATATTACTCTCACTTGAATGTTGATGTTCAGAAAAATACCCAATAACCTGCCTGTTTTCCTCTGAATTAAATTTTTCTAATTTATTGATTTAATAGATTGTTGTTCCACTTACTTATGCATTCATTGGTTGATTCTTGTATGCATCCTGACTGAGATCAAATCCACAACCTTGGCACAGGTTATCAATGCTCTAACCAACTGAATTACCCTGTCAGCACTCTGTATTTGATATCTGGAATGCAAATTCTAAACCTGTTCACTGTAGATCTCTGCCTAAGTACCAGTAAAATAAGGTTTTCCTGCTTGGTTAACAAAATTAAGAAGCACAGATATTTGGGAGTAAAAAGGATTTTTGTGCAAATTATTATACCTGCAGACTAATGAGGTAGCATGGCTAAGGGCACACTCAGAAACCCGCTGGCTCATCTTCCCTTAGTTCCTTCAAAACATAGCAGATATGAAAATTTTTATTAATCTCTTCTGCTCCCC
>PVJC01040968.1:0-15573 GCA_004026665.1 Murina feae | reverse complement strand
GGGTCCTGCTTGGCAGCTCCCCAGACCCCTTGGCGGCACCGGGAAGTGGGAAAGGAAGGCAGCAGGGGACGGGTGAGTGGGAAAGAGTTGGCGGCCTGCTTGGCAGCTTCCCAGGTCCCTTCCGGGGATCAGGGAGCAGGAAAAGGCTGGCCTGACTATGAGGCGGGGTTTTCCCTGCTTTCTGGTGGCTGGAGGAAGATGGGCAGTAGGCAGGCTTGGGAGGCAGGCAGCACCCAGCCCTGGCCACAGCTCAAAAAAGAGAACAACATGCAGGGGAGGGCAAGAGTCTGAGAGATCAACATAGAGGGGGTGCCTGCTCCAAGCCTCCACAGTGTGCCTGGTGGCAGGTCCCGAGCAGGTAGACACACACAGGAGGACTGCTCCGAGCCTCAGATGCGGCTGGGGGCAGGTCCCCAGTGGCCACACACACACACACACACACACACACAGACACACACAAAAGGCGCCTGGCAGACTGGGACATCCACTGAGGACATCCACATAGGACATCCACTGAGGGGTCCCAGACTGTGAGAGGGCACAGGCCGGGCTGAGGGACTCCCTCCACCCCGAGTGCATAAATTTTTGTGCACCAGGCCCCTAGTATATATATAAAAGCCGAAGCAACCCTTATGACCAGTTGACCAGAATGACCAGAATGACTGGTTGCTATGATGAGTACTGACCACCAGGGGACAGGCGCTCAACACAAGAGCTGTCCCCTGGTGGTCAGTGTGCTCACACCACAGGAGCGACTCACAGCTGGCTACTGAGCAGTGCTACCCAGTGACTGCAGGCAGCAGCAGCAGGGCCAGGATGAGCAGGAGTGGCTGGACACCTGGCCCCACTTGGGCTCCTCCCTGGCCACCTGCTGTCAGCAGGCACTGCTACATCCCCCAAGGGGTCCCTGATTGTGAGAGGGCACAGGCCAGGCTGAGGGACGCCACTTGTGTATGAATCCATGCAATGGGCCTCTAGTATTATATACAAGAATATGTGCATTGCACTGCTATCTGTGATAGCAAAAACAGGAAATGACTCAAAGGTTCCAAAGGCTTTATACATCCATTACTAATAGCTCACATTTATTGATTGCTCACCATGTACCAGGTACTGTTTTAAGAATTTTACACAACTTAACTCATTTAATCATGACAAACTAGTGTTGTAGAAATTGCCATTACCCCATTTTATAGACCAGAAAACTAAGGCATAGAGGTTAAGAAACTTGCATTTGATTTGAAATATTTTGCACCAGCACGTACAGTCTTAGAGCATCATTCTGTTGTCTCTTCAGGACTTACTGAGCATTATAATAGGTGGCAGACAGATTAACAAAGTTAAAAAAATGGCCTTCATGCAGTCATTAAAAATAATAATTATTAAAATATGTGCAAACACAGAATAGTAAGGTAACAGGAAAAGAGAAAGAGCAAATGTGAGCTGCACTGACTTCATAAAAGAATCTGTAGGCTTGAGTCTATGGGAGTTGAGCAGGGCTGTTGAGGACACTGTGGACATCGGTCATTCCTAGGGTCACCAGAGCTGGAGTCGACTCAACAGCAGGCCACACACATACACACAGACATGAAAATATGCTTATGCTATAAAGTTAACTGAGAAAAGTAGAGTATAAAATATGTATGATTGTAACTAACTAATGATTAGAAATGAAGGGAAACATGCAAAACTGAAAATAGTTGTATAATAGTGTTGGACTATGATATGATTTCTCTAATATTATCTTAAACGATATTTACTGTTTTTATTTAGAAATTAATAGACAATTGATCCTTGATACAAAAACTTCAGTCTTAACATTCTTATTGCTCTTAGCTTTTCTGTCTTGCTAACAGCCTCTAAACAATGCTATAGGCCAGATTAATGAGTGTCATGAGGTCCTCTCAATGCTGCCATTATCCCATTGTGACTCACTAGTGGGTTGTGTGGCCCGGATGCACCACACCTTGCACACCTGCACAGTCATTTACTTGCTTTTGAAATAACTGCACATCAGTGATATCTAACAATGCCCATTTTTCATATGACATATTGGGATTTATGGACCTGGTGAAGACAAAGCATATGTGATAGTGATTTTCAGGAAAGATGTTTCACCAAAATTTTTTTTTGCATGGAAAAGCTTCTAGCAAGGGTTTCTAATCTGAAAGTGTTTATCAGTAAATAAACAAGTATATCTCAGATGAGCTTATTCTATGAATAAAGGGGAAAACCAAAAATTAACAAGTTATAAGTAATGCCTGAAGCTGTTGAGGATTACTAAATTAATGCATTTATACCTTATAAGGTATTACAAAATCAAAGAAGTTAAGCTATAAAAAGCAAACTGAAAGCTTGCAACAGGAGGTGTTAATATTTTTATAGCCTTTGACTAATAATCACATATTTTTTTCTCTAAAATTATTTCAGAGATTTTTTTTTTGCCCCCAGGAGAGAAGGGAGAAGAGACTATGTGATTCCAAATGAATAGTAAATAAACTGGGATTTTAACAAACTTAATAAAATGTTTAAAGGAAAATAATAGCTTTTTTATTTCTGCTAAAATGTTAATGATGTGAATTAAAATGTATCTAGTAAAGATGTAGATTGGTCTAATTTACTTAATATTTTTTAACTAAATATATATACTATAATAATATATTATTCAAGTTGGAATAAAAAAAGTTTATAACAAAAACCAACTAAACAAAATAAGCTAAACATCATGTTTACTACAGTGACTATTAAATCTCGTGTGGTCACAAATCCTTTGCACGTTATGGTGAGAGGAATTAATAAAGATACATCATTTTATATGTTTCTTTATGTTCATTTTTAAGGTTAAATTTATTCTTAGACAGGTCATAGTTTCCCTTTTTTGCACATTAACATTTATTTCATAGGACTTATAGACTGTTTTTTTTTTTTTAAATATATAACTGCCAATTGTTAAAAGTATAAAAGGTAAAAAGGGGAAGTTCTCTGGAGGTAGCAATTAGGGGTTATGGTGGGGCCATGGGGACCATCACTCCCATCATTTCTCCCCCATGCAAAATTCCCAGAAGCCAAGACACATAAGTTGCAGGATGGGAATTAGAATAATGATGCTAGTGGCTGGGGAGAGCTCTGCACACCAATGTGGAGTTGGCTATAGGCCAAGTTGGAGCCAGGACTGCATCAGTGACCAGCTCACTGGCCCCAGGAGAAACTTTTGACCCTCTCTGGGGGCACTAAAGGAAATGGGGAGAGGCAGGCTCAACTTGGAGCTAATGAACCAAACAATGTCTTAGGCATCTACTATTTATATTCTGATGTTTCTTTCCATACATTTTATGCTTATATATATAAATTTGTGCACTCGGGAGGTCCCTCAGCCTGGCCTGTGCCCTCTTGCAGTCTGGGACCCCTCTGGGGATGTCCACCTGCTAGCATGCCTGGTCAACCTGGGTGAGGGGCTGATGGCTGTTTGCAGGCTTGCCAAGCCCCCCAGTGTGGACCCTCACCCCATTGGGGTGTGGCCAGCCTGGGTGATGGGCAGAAGGCCGTTTTCAGGCTGCCCACAGCCCCTTCAGGTTTTGGGTCCCTACTGGGGTGCCTGGACAGCCTGGGTGAGGACCTAAGGGGCATTTTCAGGCTGCCCACAGTCCCTTCAGGGTTTGAGTTCCTACTGGGGTACCTGGCCAGCCTGGGTACGGGGCTGATGGCTGTTTGCTGGCTGGCCAAGCCCCCCAGTAGGGTTCCTCACCCCATTGGGGTGTGGCCAGCCTGAGTGCAGGCCTGAGGGCCATTTTCAGGCTTTCAGGCTGCCCACAGCTCCCATTGACCCAATGTCCCAGCAAGGCTGGCTGGAAGCAGGTTTCTGGGGTTTATTTATCTTCAATAATTAATACACTGTTTCTTTAAGCTGAGGCCTAGGCAGGTAATGAAGCCTCCTGTTGGCTTTAGCTCTGTGGCTTCTATAATTGAAAGAATGTTGCTTTAGTTAGAGCCTAGGCAGACGGTTTCCTCCATCGCTGGTGCAACGGAAGCCTGCTGTTTACTTCAGCTCCAAGGCTTCTATAATTGAAACAATGTTGCAAATATGTTGCCTAGAGCTGGGAGAAGCCCAGTCGGCTGGCAGACAGTTTACTCCTGGTGCAACAGAAGCCTGCTATTTACTTTAGTGCCGTGACTGCCGGCCTCCATCTTGGCTGGGTTAATTTGCATACAGCCGCTCTGATTAGCTGGTGGGCATGGCTTAGGCATCCCGTAGAAATGGTCAATTTCAATATTACTCTTTTATTAGATTAGATATATAAAACTACATATATTATTCTACAATTTAATTTTTCACTTAAAATGTTATAATGAACATCTTTTCATGTTATATATGGATTTACTGCACTTCCTTGAACTGTGGACTGTTTAGTTGCACAAAATGTATTAACCATCTTCCCGCCAATGGTTATTTGTTTCCAATTTTTGGTTATTCTAAATATTTATTTGCATTCTGAATAGTAGGTTCTACACACAAAGAAGAAATTTTCAGTTCCCCCTCCATGCCATGGCTATCTCTCCTTGTACATGCCTAGTTGTGCACATGGCAAGGATTTCTCCAAGATACGGGTAGAAGTTGACTAGGTGTGTGGATGGGAATGTTTGGTTACATGTTAACGGATGTTGTTAAATTGAATAAGTACTCATTTTTAGGTATCCTTTATATTCCTTTTTATTGTTTGAACAATTATTTTTTTCTCAAATAGCTAAAACATACACAATAATATCAAATGGCGTAAAAAGATATATGGTAAAAAGGTATGTCTTTCTTACCCTATTTCCTATTCCTCATCTCTAATGGCAAGGTTTCTTGGGTGCTCTTCAAAGTGTGTGTGTGTGTGTATTCACATATGTGTGTGTATTTATACAAGTGACATCAAAATATATCTATATATCTGTGTGTACATATATATGTGTATGTTATATCTTTACACACAATCATACATACATATATATATGCATATATATATACACATATACATACATGTATATATTTCTGCACCTTGGTCTTTTTATTTAACAATATATCTTAGAGATTATTCCCATTTCCCATTCCTCATGCAATTCTCCCCATTTTTTTTTTTTAAAAAAGCATGATATCTTAGAAGTATCCTGTGGGAACACACCTTAGTTTAACCAGTCTCCTATAGACTACATTCAGATTGCTTCTAGGCTATTGCAACCATAATAAATGTGTAATGAATATCTTTATCTTACACATGTGATCTCAACAATAACCAAACAAATCTTGTTGTCACTTTTATTGCCAATACATTCAGTCAATAATTTAATTTCAGGAGAGTTGGCATCTTTATACTATTTAACTTTTAATGTAAACACAGGGAATGCTGTTTTATTCTTTCACTATTCAGTCATATACATCCTGCGTATTCATTATTTTTAATTGTAAGGCATTTAGAGAATTCTTCTAAATGGAATTTTCTTATATTTTCTAATTTGTTCTTATATAGAAAAGCTATTGGTTGCATTTTATAACTAGTTTTTCTACTGGATTATCTTGTCATTTCCAATAGTTTTCATGTGGCTTTCTTTTAGCTATATAATTATGTCATATGGAATAGTTATCCTTTTGGTTCATCTCTTTAAATTGTTTACACTTGAAAAAATCCAATTGGGTAGCACTTAAACAATATTAGTTAAATATGGTAACAACATTTGTCTTTCCCTCACTTTAATGAAAAACCTTTTTGTATTTCACCATTAATCAAGATGCCATCTTAGAAAAAATTAGAATAAATGGGTAATTCCTTACCACTATGAAAATAATTTATGTATGAAATTTCAACTTACTAAGAGTTTATCTGGAACAAGTTTATTCATTTTTCTTTTTTGTTTTATTGCTTAAAGTATTACAAAGAGTAGTACATATGTCTCCTTTTTTTTTCCCCCTTGACCTTCCCCCGGACTCTCCTACCCACCCCCAGGGTCTTGTGTCCGTTGGTTATGCTTATATGGATGCATAAAAGTCCTTTGGTTGATCTCTTACCTCTTCCCTCCAACCCTCCCCAGCCTTCCCACTGTAGTTTGACAGTTTGTTTGATTCTGCTCTGCCTCTGTATCTATCTTTGTTCATCAGTTTATAATGGTCTTTATTATCCATAAATGAGTGAGATCATGTGATATTTTTCTTTCTCTGACTGGCTTATTTCGTTTAGCATAATGCTCTCCAGTTCAATCCATGCTGTAGCAAATGGTAAGAATTCCTTCTTCTTTTTTTTTTTACAGCAGCATAGTATTCCATTGTTTAGATGTACTACAGTTTCCTAGTCCATTCATCTGCTGATGGGCACTTAGGCTGTTTCCAAATCTTAGCTATGGTAAATTGTGCTGCTATGAACATAGGGATGCGTATATCCTTTCTTATTGGTGTTTCTGGTTTCTTGGGATATATTCCAGAAGTGGAATCACTGGGTCAAATGGGAGTTCCATTTTTAACTTTTTGAGGAAACGCCATACTGTCTTCCATAGCGGCTGCACCTGTCTGCATTCCCACCAGCAGTGCAGGAGGGTTCCTTTTTTTCCACATCCTCTCCAGCACTTGTCATTTGTTGTTTTGTTGATAATAGTCATTCTGACAGGTGTGAGATGGTACCTCATTGTTGTTTTTATTTGCATCTCTTGAATAATAGTGACTTTGAGGATGAAATCTACCTGAACCAATATGCTCAATTAATATTTGACAAAGGAGGCAAGGATATACAATGGAGTCAAGACAGTCTCTTTAATAAATGGTGTTGGGAAAATCGGACAGATACATGCAAAAAAAAAAAATGAAACTAGACCACCAACTTATACCATACACAAAAAAACTCAAAATGGATAAATGTAAGATGGGAAACCATAAAAATACAAGGAATTCAAAGGCAACAAAATCTCAGACATATGCCAAAGCAATTTCTTCACTGATACAGCTCCTAGGGCATTGGAAACTAAAGAGACAATAAACAAATGGGACTTTATCAAAATAAAAAGCTTCTGTACAGCAAAAGAAACCATCAACAAAACAACAAGAAAGCCCACTGCATGGGAGAACATATTTGCCAATGTTATCACCAATAAGGGTTTAATCTTCCACATTTATAGGGAACTCATACAACTGAACATAAGGAAGATAAACAATCCAATAAAAAAATGGGCAAAGGACCTAAATAGACACTTTTCAAAAGAGACATTCAGAAAGCCAAGAGACATATGAAAATAAGTTTATTTTTAATGACTAAACTTGGTAGCTCAAACACCCCCTTGCCAGGGATAATTGCCAGAGATAATTATCCATCTAACTGCTCCTCAGTGGGTTCTCTGGTTTCCAGGTGCCCTCAGGCCAGCTCAAGCACACCCGAGGCAGGCAGAGCTTCTTTTGTTCTCTCTGTCCTGCATCAAGACTGCAGGTGACTTTCAAGAGATGCCCAGCTGTCCTGGGCTGGTGACCAGTGCTACTAATCCCTCCTGGCCTCATATCGGGTGAGACAGAAAGGGGAACTCTTCTCTTTTTTGTCTCTCCAACTACTGTGAGACAGATTCTTCTCTTTATTTCACAATGGCTGACTCCAGGATAAAACGCAACAAGACATTGTTGAAAGTTGGAAGCGAATGAAAAAGCATAGTACAGCACATCCAGACTGGTCTTAGGGTTCTCTGTGGCTGATATCCACTTCGGCCTCTATCTGCCTCCAGATGTCAAGAGAACCGTTACTTATTTAAGTTTGGACAATATTGACTACCTACCCAAAAAGAGGAGAAAGATAGTCTCTGACTTAAGTGTAAGGCCCACTTCCAGAGTCCTTCTCTGCCCAGGATTGATAACATGGAAGGGAAAAATCCATTCCCTTCTGGGAAGTACTCACCAACATACCTACAACCATAAGGTTTATCCTGAAGGCACCAGCAGGACAGTCACAGCATAATCTGAGTTCATGCCCTTGGGAGCTAACACCAGGTGGAGGCCTCTTCACTCGTAAATTACAGATTGTCTTCAATTTAAAGACTGAAAGATTTAAAGACTGAAATTTTTTATCAGATGATGCCATGGGTGTGACCTGGCTGAGAGGGCAGTGGACAAAATGGGCCAAGTCTCAACATTCACGGAGCTTACATTCGTGGAATTACTTGGATACCCATTTGGAGGAAGGATTGACCAGTGCATGATGCAGGGTATAGAAGATGTGTTGACTATTATGAAGGTTTTGCTAGCAGCTGTTCATTTCCTTTGACCTTATGGGCATGGAACCAACACTCCTGATGGGCACTTCACAGTTTGCTCTGCCCCCAGCCCCACACTAGCCTAGGAAATCGAAGCCCAATCTAATTACTTCCTGTAGGAAAGTCAATTCTTTCAGTAAAATATCCTTCAATTCTCCAAACCCCTTATTGCTTTGTTTGAGCTCTTGTTTACTGGATAAATACATGAATATTATAGATATCCAGGGGGCTTGTTTTCTGTCCCTGTGAGACCATGCTCCTTCTGAAGGTGGGAACTTATTCTCTGGCAGAATTTGTTGACAGTCCATAACATGCTGAGCTATGTTCAGAACTCCGGGGATACAGCAGCAGACAAAATGGCCCAATTCTCAACATCCATGGGACTTCCATTCTTGTGGGAGAGAGACCAATCTATAATAATAAAAGTGTAATATGCAAATTGACTGAACAACAGAACAGCAGAATGACCATGCAGATGACCTTCTGGATGACCACACTATGATATGCTTTGGTGCCAGGCCAGCCAAGGCGGGTGTGATGTGACTGGTTGGGCGGCCCCAATTGCCCTACAGAAGGAGACTCAGGCCACCCTCTGTGGGGCGATGGATGGGAGGCTCCATGATTGCCTCAAAGAGGGAGGCCCAGACCAGCCAGGTGGGCGGGGCCTCCCTTTGCTGGTTGATTGATGGCAGAGCTCCATGATCGATCGCCCCAGCAAAGGGAGGCCCAGTCCACTGGCCAGCAACACTGTGGTGGGTGTGTAGGCTGGACAGTGATTGCCCCACAGAGGGAGGCCCAGGCCAGCTAAGCGATGAAACCCCACACCTGTCGCACACAGAGGGAGGTGGTCAGTGGCAGTGGAGGGGGGGCAGCCACACACAGATGGCAAGCAGTGGCAGCAGTGGGGGTGGGGCCAGCTGCTGGCAGTTGGGGGGAAGGAAAGCCCCATAGGCCCTGATTGCTGGTCAGGCCTAGGGACCCTACCCAAGGAGTCCTAGATGGGAGAGGGTGCAGGCCGGGCTGAGGGATGACTGCAACCGCCAAATGAATTTCATGCACTGGGCCTCTAGTAAAGAAATATAGGAGAAAATGTGAGCTAGTGATAAATTCTGTGATGAAGATAAAATAGCAGATGTGAAGGGGTGACTGGGAATTGGCCTAGAAAGTACTTTCTGAATTCTTGACTTTTAAGCTGATCACATCTTGCTGCTTAATTTTTGCAGCATATCACCTTGCAAATGGTTGGAGCTCAGTGAGTTATCATAGAATCGTTCATTTAGTGATTTTTTTTTTTGAAACCTGGCAATAGTTTTTCTTCATGGATTTTAACTTCATTGGTTCAAGAGAATAGAATTTGTTTTTTTAACCCTCAAATCAGATGGCATTTAGTAGCCTTTTCATGTAAGCTTCCTCACTTACACAAGCTGCAAAAAACAAATGCAGAACGAACATGATATCAAATTCTGGTCAAGAAACATCTGCTAACCAGTTGGCATTATCCTCAGACAATCTTCTCTTCGAGCCATTTTGGAAACTCCCTCGTTGAACTTGTGTAAAGGTTTGTACCTGGGAAATGGCACGGAGGCTTTTATGAGGAGTGCTATTACACCAGGGCTGAGAGAGGAGAGGCTGTAAGGAGCTCTATTTTATGGTATAGTAAGGTTAGCCATTTACTATTCCCATAAGCTATTTCACTTGCAATAAAGGTCAATGGGCCTTTTTAGGAAGGAGAGCTAGACTCCTGTCTAAAACTGCCATCTTCGGCAGTCAAAAAGACAGGTTGCTTTAGAGCATTCTGGAAAGTGGTAGGATGCTTATTTAGCCGGGAGAGTGGTTCGATAGGACCCGCTGATGAGCAAGGCAGTAAGCATTCACCCACTTCAGGGCGAAAAGACTTAAATCATAAGGGATCTTGACCACAAAGCTACGCAGGGCTTGGCCGGCTGTGGGTCTGGTTGTTACCTGGACACATGAACTCTGCCAAGAAATACGTTCTGTACTTGGAACTGTATTCTTGGGGTCCCTGGGAGGTCGGTGCCCATGGCAGCTACAAAGCCAGTACAGCAGAAACAGTTTCACTGTTGATTTTTTTTTCTTGTTAGTTTTTTAATAATGAAACAGAATTGGGTGGGTATTTTCCTATGGGTGTTATTGTAGGCAACTGGGCTTCCACACTTTTGTTCACTATCACCTAAAGGAATTTTGAAAAACTATGCACCTTCCTTCAGGTTGATGTTGTATGTAAAAATATTTAATCAAATGCTTGAATAGTAGTGACGGATATAATGCATAGCCTATTATAAATATTGGCTTTTTAACTCATTATAATATATCCAATGGAATGTACGATAGCAATTTGATACCTGCCATCATCTACAAGGTAAGAATTACAAATTTTACATCTTTTCATCTTCTCCTTGAATTATTTTCTTCTTCTTCTCGCCCCCTCTGAATTTTATCCTAATAAGATTTTATGGGCTTAAGAATATTTGATTATCTACCTTATTATACTTCTCCATAAAACTAAAATGAAATTATTGTTTTCTTACCTATAGCCATAAGACTCTGTTAAAAAATACCCATCTGTATTGAGTTGTCATTACAATTACTATTGGGAGTATTTGTGGCAGGGACAATGTTGTGCCTATCACACACACCCTTCTTCCTGGGGGTACAGGAAGTTTGTGTTTCTCAGGTTTCCATTGGGAGTGTCAGCAGATGATGTATTGTTTCCTCGCCTAGGTAGTCAAGACTCGGTTGAGTTCTAATCCATCCCCCTACAACACCACTACCACTACTACCACCTCTTCTCTCACCCTTCTTTCATTATATTCCCACTTGGAAGCTTGGCATTCTGAGAGGGCAGAGATGCAAGATGGAAGCAGAATTATCTGTAGTTATTTAGGTTGCCCTTGGCAAGAGTCCTCAAGGAGAGTCTCCTCATCCACACCAGACTGTGATGTGAATGAGCAATAAACTTTGGTTGGGTTAAGTCATTCAAGTTGTAAGTTAATGGTTGCTGTAAGATAGTTTATATTATGCTGATTAATAGAAGGCGAAGCTGAATAAAACAACATGGATATGACAACGTTTGATAGGTCATTATTAAGAAAAAGATGTTTTAATTCTTGAAAATGCATCTCTTAATAAAAACACTGAAAAATCTTGTTCACGTATATGGGAATGAAGGCAGTTATAGTAATCTTGTTCAATTCCCATCGAGTTATATGCACTCCCACCTCCATATAAATCACCATATTGAGATTTTCTAAAATGGGAAAAACACTGTTAGAAAAAGAAGTAGGAAAGGATTTATCATCAATTTAGGAATAACTTATATGGGATTTGAAGATATGAAAATTAATTCCCTTAAAATATCAATGTTTATATACTCCTTTGAAAGTATATATGAATGCCCAGTGACCCTTGTACCCCACATTAAAGATGTGTCTAGGGAGGAGGAAGGAGGTGGAATGTCCACCAACCAGATCCTCTTTGGCTGCAGACCTGTGCACAAACTCTTGGTCCATCTTTTCCTGTTCTTCCTTCTAACTCCCACTAGCTCACAATAAAAAAGATCCTGGTCAAGATTAAAGTCTGTAACACATAAAGAGTTATTCTAAATCCATAAGAAAAAATATGATTACTTCAACAGAAAAAAAATGGGCAAATGATATGAATAGACAATTCACTAAAGAAGAAATACAGTTGGCCAATGCCCATGGAATATGTTAAAGTTACTTGGAAATCATAGATGTGCAACTCAAAATAATGAGATACCATTTTGGAAATCAAATTGGAAAAATAATTTAATAGTGATTTCAGAGTGACTGAGAAGAGAATAAACTGGTTTAACATTTCTAGAGAGCAATTTGGCAATATGCATAAAATATCTTTTTAAAAACCTCTAAAGTTGAGCTAGTAATCCTGCTTCTAAGAATTATTCTGAGGAATTACCATAAAGATGTTAACAAATTATGAGATTCAACCTCAAATTTTACCACAACTTTTCAGTCAAGGTTCTTGTGGTTGCAAGTGTTAGGTTGAGAGCCATCTTTCATTTTGAAATGCCTCCTCTTGCTGCATGCCAAGAGATTAACAGGCTTCCACTAATTAACTACTGTTTGTTTGGAAAGAGAAACATCATAGAATGCATAGGGTTATTCTTTCAGGGGCTCTCTATATGGGATTATGGTTAGGTGCTCCATAAGATACAGAAAATGAAATAAGCATAGCATATCTAGAATGGTGAAGAACAGAAATAACTTAAAAGCCCAATCAAGGATATAAAGTAAACTTCGACATCATGCAGTGAGATAATCATTTAAAAATTTTTCTTGTCAAAGACTATTTCATGGCGTGAAAATATATTTGTGGTGCGTTTGTATCTCTAGAAGATAAAAAGCATGTTGCGAAAGAAAATAAACAGCATAATTTCATTTACAACAATGTTTACATTTATAAAGGAAGAAAAAAAAAAGTGATCTGGACTAAATTCCAGTTACAGGGACTGAACATTTGTGTGTCCTCAGCCCCAAATTCATATGTTGAAGCCCTAATGTGATGGTATCTGCAGGTGGGGAATTTGAGTGGTGGATTAGTTAAGATGAAATCATGTGGCTTGAGCCCCCATGATGGTATTAGTGCCCTTATAACAAGAGGAAGAAACCAGAATCCACCAGGGGAGGACACAACAAGAAAAAAGGTAAATCTATTGGAACCTTGACCTTGGACTCCCAGATTCTAGAACTGTGAGGAAAAAATAATTGTTGTTGTTTAAGCCACCTTGTGTATGGCATTTTGCTATAGTAGCAATAGCCAAAACTGATTAAGGCAGAAGAAAATACATATCAATACGTTAATGGTAGAGATATTTGCATAGTGGAGTTACAGATTATTTCTAATTTCTCATCTTCATGAAAACCTTTTTTAAAAGTAATTACTAAATATTTGAAAGTATTTCAATAAGAAAAACAACATTAAGTTTCATGGGTAGGTAGCTCTCTGATCTCTAAGAGCACGAAAAAGAACATTAGAACACAAATTCTGGATAAACTAAGGTCAAAGACTCAGACAAGAGGCTGCAAGATATTTGCCCAGTTCCTGGAGCACTGGACACACAGGGCTTTGGCCATGAGCAGCTGTTAGACCTGGGAGAAGAATTCTTTCTGATCCCCTTTCCTCCAGGAGTAGGAATGTGATGCTTAAGTCTTAAATTACATTTTACTATTTCTTTATAAAGACATGTCATTTAGGGAAAAGAAACTGGACTCAAATAGAGGACTCAAATCTGGTCTCATGGTTCCTAGTTGAGTTCTCTTAATAAAGTTACTCAACTTTTTTGAGCCTCTTTGGAATAATAACAGGTAACTTACTTCCCTCCTATGGTTGTTGTGACAATTAATGAGACAATATGTGAAGTGCTTAGAAAGTGATATTCTTATAAATATGCACGTGTGTGTATACACGTATACGAACTGCTCTCTCTCTCTCTCTCTCTCTCTCTCTCTCTCTCTCTCTCTCAGAAATGTCTTGTTGACCCAAGTGCTTTGGAAAGTGAAGATTATTACTCTTTTCCATTCGATTAGAAAGAGAAGGTTAGAGAATATTTACTTTCTGGTAAAAATAGGAGCATGGTAAGCAAGGAACATTGTTACAAGATAAGCCAGGGGAACAAAGGTCGTATTTATATTTAAATATTTCCCCACAGTGTCATAATAAAATATGACTTCTCTCTTTCAATGTTTACTGAGAAGAAAAAGACACTCTCTAAGATATTCAAATATTGGCAATAAATATGACCATTAACCACAAAGTTTGAGGGTACCACAAGGCTTGTAAAACGTGTCTGGTATAGGAAACTGTATTTGCTCACTTGGTTATCTTAACTAATAAAAGCGAAATATTAAAATTAACCGTTTCTCCGCGATGGGGTAAGCCACGCCCACCAGCCAATCAGAGCAACTGTATGCAAATTAGCTCAGGCAAGATGGCGGAGGCCCCAACCCCAGGGTCCAGCAGGGCAGAGGAAAGACCTCTGTCTGCATCAGGATCCAGGAGCAAGCAAGCCGGTAAGCTCTTCTTGTCTGCCCCCCACCCCTCCCCAAGAGCGAGCCTGCGGGGAAGCAGCCTGTCCGGAGGCGGCGGCCTGCAAAGCGTGATGGCCGGGCACTGGCCCCGGAGTTGAGCCTCCCGTGCCGGTGCCAGGGCTCTGGGGCGTTTGTAGGCGGAAGCTGGGGGTGGGAGGCGGCGGCCTGCATAGCCCCGATGGCCGGGCACCGGGGCGTTTTTAGGCGGAAGATGGGGATTGGAGGCGGCGGCCTGCAAAGCCCTGATGGCCGGGCACTGGAGTGGTTTGTAAGCGGAAGCTGGGGTGGGAGGCGGAGGCCTGCAAAGCCCCGATGGCCGGGCACCGGGGCGGTTTGTAGGTGGAAGCTGGGGATTGGAGGCGGCGGCCTGCAAAGGCCCGATGGCTGGGCTCTGGGGCGGTTTGCAGGCAGAAGCTGGGGCAGTTAAGAACCAGAGGTCCTGGATTGTGAGAGTCCCCAAAAACTTCATATTGGAGAGGGTGCAGGTTGGGCTGAGGGACCGTCTCTCCCCCACACCGTGCACAAATTTCGTGCACCGGGCCCCTAGTCTAAACTAATAAAAGCGAAATAGTAAAATTAACCGTTTCTCCGAGATGGGTAAGCCACGCCCACCAGCCAATCAGAGCGTCTGTATGCAAATTAGCCCAGCCAACATGGCGGCCGCCACTCACGGACCTGAGTAAACAGCCCTTTCCATTGCGGCAGGAGCGAAAGTGAAGCTGCACCTGCTCAGCTCAGCTCCGCTTAAACTGGCTCTAGCGAAACACACCTTTGAAACAATATAACAATCATAGAATCCTCCGGAGCTGAAGGAAAGAGCAGCCCGGGCCTCACCAGTAAAAGTAACAATTGTTTCATTATAGAAGCTGCGAGGTGAGGCAGAGGAGGCTTCCTTAGTAGTTAGAAGGCCGCCTTAAAGGAACAGTGTATCAATTATAGAAGATAAACAAACTCCAGGCCTTAAAGGAACAGCATCAATTATAGGAGGTAAATCCCAGAAACCTGCATCCAGCTGGCCTTGCTGGGGCATTGGGTCAATGGGAGCTGTGGGCAGCCTGAAAGCCCCTCACCCAGGCGGGTCAGGCACGCCAGCAGGTGGACATCCCCCGAGGAGTCCCAGACTGTGAGAGGGCACAGGCGGGGCTGAGGGACCTCCCGAGTGCACAGAGCGGCTGCAGGGTGGGACAGCACAGGACCCAGGACCCGTGAGTGGGAAAGAGGCGGCAGG
>PVJC01040967.1:0-15616 GCA_004026665.1 Murina feae | reverse complement strand
ATCCTTGCATCCCTGGGATAAATCCTACTTGGTCGTGGTGTATGATCTTTCTGATGTACTGTTAGATCTGATTTGCTAGGATTTTGTTGAGGATTTTGGCATCTATGTTCATGAGGGATATTGGCCTATAATTCTCTTTCATTGTGTTGTCTTTGTCTGGTTTTGGTATTAGGGTAATACTGGCTTCATAGAATGAGTCTGGAAGTGTTCCTTCCTCTTGAATTTTTTTGAATAGTCTGAGGAGGATAGGTTTTAGTTTATGCCTACAACATTATCAATATTCCAGTACATTCTCATTTACAAAGGACTATTATCTGTGAAGCCAACTTGCTTCCACCTGATTCACCTTTTCATCAGAAACTTAACAGAAATGGAAATGATAAATTTGTGCATTGTCCATACCTCAATGTAGATATTAGCCCTTTTTCATTATAAACCATAACTTATACATCAGAGAACCATATCAGAAAGTCACTAGCTTTTAGACTGATCAAATAATAAAATCTTTAAAATATCATTTTAAATACATAGATTTGCTTCTTAAGGATATCTTAGCATGAATTGCTATTATACTCCTCTCACTTAAAAACTGTTGAGTGAATCATAATAAGATGACTGACACATGCAAAGTAATAGTCCTAAAGCTTTCTTAAACCACTACTCCTAAACCTGCTTCTCTTATTGATATAATGAGGGGGGATTAATTTTAAAAGGTGGTGACTATTGATTACTTAATGGCAGAAGATAGTGTAGAGAAATGCTGAAGCAAGCCTATTCCGTACCTCTTGGGCCACAAAACCCCATTATCCATGGTGGAAACCATGCTGTAACCCTCATTAATATTTAATAGGCAGGATACAGGCTGGATATAGGCTACAGATTTACCCTAAGCATAGGCTCCAATAATGCATACGAATGTTTCAAGTATATAAAAGAATAACAGATTTCCCTCTGTTGAAATACTTTATAAGCTGTACAACATTACATCAATTCCCTTTTCTGATCTCTGGACAGCGATGGCCTGGTGGAAACACCTACTAGGCAAGATGGAGTGATTAATGCTTTGGGAAGTCACTCTACGTTAGTAAGCTCTGCATTAGAAGACTGTATTTTCCAGTGTGGTTCTCAGTTTCAGCCCTTTTTTCTTCTCCTTCTGCCATAAGCTGAAGGGCTCGTTCAGCAGGGATGGCAAGTCAGCAAAAGGTGTTGTGTCTAACACAGCCATTATCCTTACAGTATGTATTCTGTATCACATTGTCTGTCAAGCTAACCCCTTGCCCATGTCAGGATCTTTTTATTTCAGCTCATTTAAAATGGAAACAAAGAGTTTTAAAGACAGCTATTGGGGAAAAATGAGTATAAAAGTGCTTTTAAGGACTAAAAGTTTGTGATGCTCACTTTAACTAAAGTGGGCTGTGACATCTAAAAGGACAAAGTTTTCACCCTAACCCGTTTGGCTCAGTGGATAGAGCATCGGTCTGCAGACTGAGGGGTCCCAGGTTCGATTCCGGTCAAGGGCATGTACCTTGGTTGCGGGCACATTCCCAGTGGGGGGTGTGCAGGAGGCAGCTGATAGATGTTTCTCTCTCATTGATGTTTCCGGCTCTCTATCCCTCTCCCTTCCTTTTTCTGTAAAAAATCAATAAAATATTTTAAAAATAAAATAAAATAAAATAAAAGGACAAAGTTTTCAAGGTTATTGGTTCCTGTTATTAACTTTTCTAAACACCAGATTATGTTTTGGTACCACCAGCTTATTTTGAGAATATAAGCTTGAAATGAGATGGAGTTCTTAAGACAGAACATGTTCTTAGGGTTTGTGGATATCTAAGGACACAGTATTAAATATCTACCTTCTCAAACAATGTATAAAATTAAACAGAGAGTGAGGAAACATCAATTTCTTGACTCAAAGACTAAAGATTTTTATAAATATGTTTAGGAGAATATCAGAAACTATTTGTAATTACCTGCCTAGAATGAGTTGCATAATAATAAGCATTTATCTTCACAGGACAAAAAGTAGCCAAGGGAACAAGTCTTTTATTAATATATCGAGTTTTTTCTCACAGCCAGTGAATGAAATTGACCTAAGGTCTCATTGTAATTCCATGTGAAATGTGGGAAAAGTCAGGTTTATTTAAAATCTTAGGCTGTGCATAACTAAGTGCTATTTTCAATTTACTTATAGGTCTATGTGTATGCCTTCTCTTTTTGACATCAAGAGGAGAATTTAAAATTAGCAAGAGTTAGAAGTGGAAAATGTATATGATCTTCATGAAGCATAATGTTGTGTCTACTCAGATATTCATTTTGTTGTTTATTAGTTGTTTGATGAGTTAGTAATACATGCCATTTATCTGAAGAAAATTAACAAAATAAAATAAAAAATTAACAGATTTTCTCCAAGGTGTGTACCACTATAACTTAAAACCTATGAAGATAATAGATCAACTGTACAACTATAATCTAATCTAATAAAAGAGTAACATGCAAATTAACCCCCACTCCATTACACCTAAGCCATGCTCACCAGCCAAGCCACACCCACCATCCAATCACAGTGATGATATGCAAATTAACCCAGCCAAGATGGTGGCCAGCAGCCACAGAACTAGAGAAAACAGGAGGCCAGTGATGGAGGAAACTGCCTGCCTGGGCCAGCTGTGGCCTCCGCTCAAGGCAATAAAGTTTCAATTATAGAAGCCACAGAGCTGAAGCAAACAGGAGGCTTCGTTGCCCGCCTAGGCAGGCTGTGGCCTCCACTAAAGGAAAGAAAGTTTCAATTATAGAAGATAAATAAACCTCAGAAACCTGCTTACAACCAGCCTTACTGGGACCTTGGGTCAATGGGAGCTGTGGCCAGCCTGCAAACAGCCCTCAGCCCCTCACCCAGGCTGGCCAGGCACCCAGTAGGGACCCGAACCCTGAAGGGGCTATGGGCAGCCTGAAAATGGCCCTCAGCCCCTCACCCAGACTGGCCAGGCATTCCAGTAAGGACCTGAACACTGAAGGGGCTGTGGACAGCCTGAAAATGGCCTTCAGCCCCTCAGCCAGACTGCCCAGGCACTCCAGTGGGGACCCCCACCATGAAAGGGGTGTGGCCAGCCTGCAAACAGTCATCAGTTTCTCACCCAGACTGGCCAGGCACCCCAGTGGGACCCCCATCCTGATCCAGGACACCTTTCAGGGCAAACCAGCCAGCCCCCACCTGTGCACCAGGACTCTATCCTATATAATAAAAAGGTAATATGCAAATTGACCCTAACAGCAGAACCACTGAAAATGACTGTTTACTATGACACACACTGACCACCAGGGGGAAGATGCTCAATGCAGGAGCTACCCCCTGTGGTCAATATGCTCCCAAGGGGGAGCTCTGCTCAGCTGAAAGCCAGGCAGATAGCTGCCAGTAGAGAGGTGGTTGTGGCAGCCTCTCCCATTTCATCAGCTGCACTAAGGATGTCCAAGTTCAGCTTAGGCCTGCTCCCTACTGGCAAGTGGACATCCCCCAAGGGCTCCTGGGCTGTGATAGGGCACTGCCTGGGCTGAGGGACTCCCCTGAGTGCACCGATTTTTGTGCACTGGGCCTCTAGTTATAATAGTTATACATTCAGTGTCCTTATTCCAGAGATAATTTTTTCCCTTTTTATTGAATTTATTGGTTAATATCACTATACTAGTTTCAAATGTATAACTGATGCTTATTGAACCATAATATATTTTGCACTTTTGTCAGTGAAAGTCAGAAATCCTAAACTTCCTTTCCTTTTCCTCCATTTTCTATTTTCCAGCGAAGTAGCAGCTTTGGGAGCTTTGATCGTTTTCGGAATAATTCCATATCAAAACCAGATGATTCCACTGAGGTATTTATTGTGTTTTTATGCATATTATGCAAACACACAAAAATTATGAAGGCAACATCACTTTTGTAAAGTACAGTAAAACACAAATATGTTTAATCATAGCCTTCCATGTTTTTGGTGATAAATAAACAAACATTATTACATTAAGTTATAATTCTCTTCTTTAATTCATGTTCTGCCTTCCCAGTGGTTGGTTAGGCTTTTTAGGTAGTTCTTTACTCCCAGCATGATACTAAGCACTGATGTATCTAAGACAGTCCCAAATTTTCTGAGCAGTTCCACCATAAAACAATATGTAATTTAAATTTTATTTAAGTTTTAATTCCTTTAATTTAGGAGGTGGTTAAATGGCTTAATAGTAAATTTGTTAAGGAAAGCATATGGCTACTCAATTACACTCTCACACTTCTGCCATCTGCACTGAAATATCTCAGAGGTGACCATTCCATACACAGTTGCAAATCATGAACACTTTAAATGTAGCTTAAGAAAAGCTTCCTATGTTACTGCATGTGATACATTTGTTTTAAATCAATAGGTTTCAGATTTATTCACTTCTTAATTATTCATTTGAACTACTGTACCTGTATTCTTTGTTTTATATATAGAATTAGATCCCTTTATTGGATATAATTTCTCAAAATACTTTCCAAATTCTTATATGCATCTATCTATAATATTTTAAAATATGTTAATTTCCATAATGGACATTATAGACAAAAAATGAAAATAAAGTAAAATCTTTTATGACTTCATAAATCTCTATTAGTTCTATACATGCATGTGTGTATAATATATACCCTTTTATACATATCCCCTTTTATACATCTATATTTTTACATATATGTGCTTATAGATAAACTTGTATATAGCTATATTTTCTATCAACATTTACATAATTGTAAATACTACAATGTAATATATTTTTACATATGTAATTATATATATATTAGAGGCCAAGTGCATGAATTTGTGCATGGGTGAGGCCTGATCAGGGCTGGGCCAGGTGGGGGGAGGGGCCACAGGTGATTGGAGGTGGGGCCAGCCATAGGGAGGGGCTGTGGACAGTGGGCCAGCTGGCCCTGCCCTCCATGGGGTGGGGGGACCAACCGGGGATCAGCAGATGGGGGAGTGGCCATGGGAGATTGGCTGGCCAACTCCACCCCTTATTGGTGTTGGTGGGGCTGATTGGGGGCAGAGCTGGCAGGGGGGAGGGTTCCGTGAGCCAATCAGGTTAGTGAAGTTTAGTGAACCTGATAGAGTAGCTTGTAAATTTTTCATAATCTAGTATTCGTTCATTTATCAGGGGTGAGGCTGGCTAGGGAGGGGCCACAGGTAGTTGGCTGGCTGGCCCTTCCCCTGATTAGGTTTGGGTGGCTGATCTGGGGTGGGTACAGGTGTGGGGAGAGGCTGCAGGAATTTGGCCATCCGCATCCCCTATTGGGGTAGGGAGGTGATCAGGGGTGTGGCCAGCTGGGAGGAGGGGCTGTGGGCTGATCTGGGTGGGGTGGGCCCATTGGTGATGGGGCCAGCTGGGGTGAGGGACTGTGGGAGGTTGGCCGGCCAGCCCCACCTATGATCCGGTCAGTTCGCTGGCTGCAGTGGGTGTCATAGCAACTGGTCATTCCAGTGTTCTGGTCGCTAGCTTTTTATATATCTAGACTAGAGGCCTGGTGCATGAAAATTGTGCACTTGGTGTGGGGGATCTCTCAGCCCAGCCTGCACTCTCTCACAGACTGGGAACCCTTGAGGGATGTCTGACTGATGGCTTACGCCCACTGCCACATCTTTAGCACTGCCACAGAGGTGGGAGAAGTTCCCACCACTGCTGCTACACTCGCCAGCCATGAGCTTGGCTTCTGGTTGAACAGCACTCCCTCTGTGGGGAGCCTCCTCCTGCACTGAGCATCTGCCCTCTGGTGGTCAGTGCTGATCATAGTGACCAGTTGTTCTGCTATTTGGTTGATTTGCATATTAGCCTTTTATTATACAGGATTTACACATATATGTGGAAATAGTGAGAAGCCCTAGTTTCAGTTAACATATTGTATAAACCTATAACTTTCCAAAATCATCTTATCTAATAAAAGCGTAATATTGAAATTGACTATTTCTTTGGGATGCCTAAGCCACGCCCACCAGCTAATCAGAGCAGCTGTATGCAAATTAACCCAGTCAAGATGGAGGCCGGCACTCACGGAGCTGAGTAAACAGGCAGCCTCCGTTGCAGCAGGAGCAAAACTGTTTGCTGGCCGCTGGATTTCTCTAGGCTCCAGGCAACAACATATTTGCAACATTGTCTCAATTATAGAAGCCTTGGAGTTGAAACAGACAAGAGGCTTCGTTACCTGCCTAGGCTGGGCTTAAAGGAACAGTGTATCAATTATAGAAGATAAATGAACCCCAAGAACCTACTTCCAGCCAACCTTGCTGGGGCATTGGGTCAATGGGAGCTGTGGGCAGCTGAAAGCCTGAAAACAGCCTTCAGCCCATCACCCAGGCTGGCCACACCCCAATGGGGTGAGGGAGCCCACTGGGGGCCTTGGACAGCCTGCAAACAGCCATCAGTCCCTCACCCCGGCTGGTCAGGTACCCCCGTAGGGACCCAAATCTGGAAGGGACTGTGGGCAGCCTGAAAACACCCCTCAGCTCCTCACCTAGGCTGGCTATATACCCCAGTAGGGACTCAAAACCTGAAGGGACTGTGGGCAGCCTGAAAGCCTGAAAACGGCCCTCAGCCCCTCACCCAGGCTGGCCACACCCCCATGGAGTCAGGGTTTCCACTGGGGGGCTTGGCCAGCCTGCAAACAGCCATCAGCCCCTCACCCAGGCTGACCAGGCACGCCAGCAGGTGGACATCCCCAGAGGGGTCCCCGACTGCGAGAGGGCACAGGCAGGCTGAGGGACCTCCCGAGTGCACAAATTTTTGTGCACTGTGCCCCTAATACATAGAAAAATTAAACTTATAATTGTATAGTTAACCTAAAAAGTATCTCAGGCTCATGCAAGTTCAATAATTAGTAATAGTGATGTAGTATTTGTGAAAGTTTAGTGAACCTGATGGAGTAGCTTGTACATTTTTCTATAATCTAGTATTCATTCATTCATTCATTCATTCATTCATTTAACAAATATCTATTCATTTAACAAATATCTATTCATTTAACAAATATTTATTCTATGGCAGGATTTCTGTTAGGCATTCAGAATACTGTTACAATAACAAATAAAAATCTTTATTTCATGAAGTCTGGATACTAGGGGGAAATAAATTAAAACAAAAATAAATAAATTAATTTTTAAATAAACTTGTGATCAAGCTATGAAGGAAAACAGCATAGAAATATGTTAAAATTTTTAAAAAAATGTTGAGGTAGTTTCTTTAAAGCTTTTGAACAGAATGATAGAAGAATCTAACATTACAAATACTTGTGGTAGTTTTTGAAGTTTAGGCAATGGTAAGTTAACACAAGTAGTAATAAAATAATATACTTTCTTATTTATTTTAATTTGTAATTTTACATGAAGATAAATTTAAGAGAAAAGAGAAGAAAACAGCTAATTCTAAAATTTTAAACTGTTTCTAAATTATATTTTATTCGGGATTTTTTGAAGTAAGCAAAGCATCTTTGTCTTTATAACTCTGGATGTAGAAATTAATAAAGTGATATAAGGGCTTAAATTGGCTGTCCATTCATATTTGTCATAGACAATTTGGGGTAAGATGTGAAACAAAACATTGTATTGATTAAAAATTACATTAACTACATAGTTAAACCTTCATATTAAAATATTCAAGTTCACTAAAGAGATGTTTCTCATGATTTTTTATATTCAAGGAATGACTAGCTGTCCACCTATTTGGGATGGTGTGAATCACTAGGCTAGATAACCTTCAAAGATCCTTTCTTACAAACTTGAGATGTTAAAGGCATGTAACCCAAATACATCCTTCAAGATAAAAAATCACTCCAAAGATCAACATGAGGAGTTTTGCTTATTCAAAATATATTGGGGGTCAGTCATGTTCCTGGGAGTATTCTGAATACTCAGAGTAAATAAAACAGATAAAGCCTCTAGTCTCATATAAGCATACATCATCGTGGGAGATTCAGGCAATAATCAGGTAAACAAACAAATGTTAGGTACTATCAAGTGTTTAGAAGAAGAAGAAATCAGGGTAAACATGCAGTTAGTATGGACAGATGCAAGCTATTTTGAAGAAGGTCATCAATCAGAAACTTCCCTCCTTTTACATGGCATTTGATCAGGAACCTGGATGAGGGAAGGACTACAGTTTTGGACTCCAGGGAAGCCAGTGGCAAAAGCAAATGCAAACCTTGTTATGACCATGAAGCAGCAAGGAGACTAGTGTGTTGCACTTGATGATAGTTCTTTCCAAACTTTAGCATGTATCAAAATCACTTGAAGCGTTTGTTAAAATAAAAATTGTCCCCAAGTGATGCTGAAGTTGCTGGTCTTGGGACCACATTTTGAGAAACACTGCTATAGTGAGCCAGAGCAGTATGAGAAGTAGCTAAAGGTGAGGTGATGATTAAATTTTATTTTATATACACTTTGTATAAAGGAATGTGTATTACATTATAAAATATATTATTTATACTGTCACATTATCATATGTTGTGTTATATGTAATTTCAGAAAAATGCTTTTTATTGCTTTATTATCTTCTCTTTTGCAAACAATTCTAACTAGGTGTATGAGGGGGAGCCTATAAACGAAAGTGGAGAAAAAAATAAAAATTCAAATCATGGAGGAGGTTTAGGCAAAAAAATGAGAGCCATTTCCTGGACAATGAAGAAAAAAGTGGGTAAAAAGTACATCAAAGCCCTTTCTGAGGAAAAGGTAAGTGTACTCTGTTAATCACTTGTATTTTTCTATTAAACTTTTCTTAAAACATTTAGCATGTACTTCTAGATATAGAAATGCTTGTGCTTTATGAAGGACTTCAACATCTATTTCTCCTCAATAATTGTGCTTGTAAGTTAGGTGGAAGAAAGTATTATTACTCCCATTTTAATAGAAAAAACTGAAGTTCAAAAAGATCACATGTGTAGTATGTGAGAAACATAAGCCATTTATGTTGTAGAAAACAGCATTTCATTCCTTTTTAAAGAAAAATAATATTCCATTTTATAGATCAATCACAAATTATTTATCTTTTCATCAGTTGATGGACATTTGGGTTGTTTTCACTTTTTGGCTATTAAATATAATGTATAAATATACTAGAGGCCCGGTGCATGAAATTCCCTCAGCCTGGCTCGCACCCTCTCCAATCTGGGACCCCTTGGGAGATGTCTGACTGCCTCTCACAATCTGGGGCTGCTGGCTCCTATCTGCTCACCTGCCTGATCAACCCCTCTGCCTGCCTGCCTGCCTGATGGCCCCTAACTGCTCCCCTACAAGGTTGATCGCCCCTAACTGCTCCCCTGCTGATCTGATTGCCCCTAACCTCCTTTGCCTCACCCCACATCCAGGACCCAGGCTTCCCTCTCTCTGGCTGGCACCTAGAACCTGGGCCAGCTTCACCCAGGCCAGCTGCATCTGCAGGGGACCATGGGCAGGTGGCTTTGTCAAGGCCACAGCTGCCGGCTCCCTGTACTGTGGGTCAGGCAGGTTGTCCCTCTCCCAGGCAGCAGGTGCAGCCCCAGCCACTGGCACCCAGGACCACAGGGCATGTAGCTTGTCCCTTCCTGGGCCACAGGTATAGGCACAGCCATTGCCACTGGGGACCCTGGGGTAGGAGGCTTGTCCCTTTCCCAGGCTACAGCCTGCCTGGTCCCCATTCCTCTCTCCTGAGCTCATTTGTGCCTGGCTGCTCCCCATACCTCCCCTGTGTTAAGTGTCTGAGCTGTTATGGTGTGATGGCATGAAGCCATGATGATTATTTGCATATTAGCTCTTTATTATATAGGACTAGGGGCCCTGTGCACTTGGGAGGTCCCTCAGCCCAGCCTGTGCCCTCTTGCAGTCTGGGACCCCTCGGGGGATTTCCACTTGCTGGCATTCCTGGCCAGCCTGGGTGAGGGGCTGATGGCTGTTTGCAGGCTGGCCAAGGCCCCACATTGGGTACCCTGACCCCATGGTGGTGTGGCCAGCCTGGGTGAGGGGCTGAGGGCTATTTTCAGGCTGCCCACAGCTCCCATTAACCCAAGGTCCCAGCAAGGCTGGCTGGAATCAGGTTTCTGGGGTTTATTTATCTTCTATAATTGAAACTTTGTTACCTTGAGCCAAGGCCTAGGCAGGCAACAGAAACCTCCTGTTTGCTTCAGCTCTGTGGCTTCCATAATTGAAATATTGTTGCTTGAGCAGAGGCCTGCCGGCCTAGTCAGGCAGTTGCAATGGAAGCCTCCTGTTTGCTCTAGCTCCATGGCTGCCAACCGCCATCTTTGCTAGGTTAATTTGCATACAGTTGCTCTGGCTGGTGGGCATGGCTTGGCTGGTGGGTGTGGCTTGGTGTCTCAGAGTGATAGTCAATTTACATATTACTCTTCTATTAGATTAGATTTTTGCTAATTTCTGCATGGAAATATTTTTTTTCATTCTCTTAGACAACTCTGATAATTTGAGAAACTGGAAAACTATTTTCCAAAGCAATTGCATCATTTTACAGCCCCCACTAGCAGTATATAAGATTTCCAATTTCTTCACATACTTTCCAGCACTTGTCATTGTCTGTCTTTTCTATACTATCCATCCCAATGGGTGTGAAGTAAAATCTCAATGTGGTTTTAATTTGCACCTCCTTGAAGACTAATAATATTGAAAATAATTTCATGTACATATTAGCCATTTATATATAGTCTTTGGGAAAAAGTTCGTTCAAATATTTTGCCCACTTTTTAATAGGCTTGTCTGTTTAATGGACTTTTAAGCATTTTAAGATATATTCTGGATACAAGTCCTTTATCAGATATCTTATTTGCAATCTCATGCATTTTCTTGCATTATGTTTATTTCTGCTTTCTTGGTGGTATAATTTGCAGCACATGTAGTTTTGATGTAGTGCAATGTATCTTATAATTTTGATGTAGTGCAATGTATCTCTTATCACTTATGCTTTTAGCATTGTATCTCAGAACCATTGTTTAAATTTCAAAAGATTCACTCTTATGTTTCCTTCTAGGAATTGTTTAATTGTAGCTGTCAAATTTTAGTGTATAATTCACTAATGTTTCTACATGGTGTGTGGTAGGAATCTAACTTCATTTTTTGGAATGTGTATATCTTGTTGTCCCTACACTTCATTAAAAAGACAATTCTTTCCCCATTTTACTTATTTTCTTGACACTCTTGTTGAAAATCAATTGATCCTAAATATATGGGTTTATTTCAGGACTCCCAATTCTGTTCCATTAATCTGTATGTTTAATGTCCATTATCTTTTGAGCCCACTTCAATAGGACTTCCAAAACAGTGTCACAATCAGTGTTGACCTCTGTGTTGCTGAGGCCAATTTTCTTTCTTCTTACATTACTTTTCAGATGCATTTCACATTATGATGATTCCATTACATATGAAAGAGTTTCTTTCCTTGTTGCCTTTTTAGACATTCTTCTGGTTTTCCTTATTTTTCATAACTTCCCTTATTAGCTCTGCTTTCTATCCTTGAGCTATAGTTTTCCATTAGAGGAACCCCCACATCCCATCTGAACGGACTCAACTAGTAATCAACTCATCCCACTGTTTCAGTCATTGGTAGGGAGCCAACTCCCATGCAAACACAGTGGTGGGACAGAGGGGCAATAGCTGGGGCTGTCAGTAAAGAAGGGCACCTTCAGCAAGGGGTATGAGTGGCACATTTTCTTGGCCATCTCATGTGGTCTATAAAGTTCTTGGTGCTCTGCCTCCAATCTACTCCTCTTAGATCATATTCTCACTCTCCTTTCTTGTTGTTTTCCCCTGAATAACGCAAGTTAATTCTGAGTATATTTATTTAGATCTCACTGCTCCTTTTGCTTGAAAACTGTCTCCAAATATTCACATAAGTTATAGTTTGTCATCATTCAGGTCAGCATATATGACCTTATGAAGGAGGTCTCTGGAGGATACTCCTTCTAAATTAACTGAACTTCCCCCAGCCCTAATCCCAGTAGCTAATATCCTAGCATTATCCAGTTTTATGCTCTTTATAGAACTTATCCTCTGATATTTTCTTGCTTATTATATTTACACATGCCTCCCCAAACAGCACACACACACACACACACACACACGCAGTCTGACACTAAAATGTACCTCATTAGAGCAATGACCCTGTTACCTTGTTCACCACTGTATCTCTACTTTCCAAAACAGTGCCAGGTACTTAGGAACTGTTCTATAAATGTGGGTTGAATGACTGAACAAAAAGATAAATGAATGGATAAAAACAGAGAATCACACTGAGTGTAAATCAAATGTATATTCTGAAGTTTTATTAATGTTTAGAAATACTCAAAAATTAAGAAACTTATAGGTTTTTTCCAAACTATCTAAATATGGAAAATATTTGAGATGTTTTAAGGAGATGTAATTTATTTTGAAATTGTCTGTCTTCCTAAATTTATGCAAGATTTGCTTTTCACTTGACTAGATGGCAAGCATGGTATGAGATTTGTAAAGCTTTGCTTTAAAATTGCAAAGTGTGGATATTTTATACATATCTAGTGATCTCATGGGGTGCAAATAACTGACATGAAATAACTACGCAGAGTTTAAACTTTTAATGTCAGATCTCAAAGGATTAGTAATATTGGTAAATAGGTCATAAATAGCACATACACAAAGAAATAAAAGTCTTTAACAGAAAGAGCATAGATGTCGATAATCTAACATTTCTAGTTAAATAATCTTGATACAATATTCATCCTAATTTACAAATTGCAATATTATAATTTTAGTTGAATTCCATAATTTGGAATGTTCTATTTAAAGAATACTATAAGTTTCTTTGCTATGAATTGAAATTAAGATTAATGACACTCATATTTCACATTGATGTATTTATTGATAAACTATATCTTGTTTGTTAAAACAATGTGCACAGTGAGCATCTCCAGGGAAAGCAATGATCTAACCTAACCTCTGATATGTTTTTCTGAAGGATGAGGACGATGGAGAGGATGTCCTCCCGTTTCGGAACAGTGACCCCATTATTGGGATCCACACAGAGAAGTTCTCCCTCAAAACCAGTGATTCCATGGATAGTCTCTACAGTGGGAAGAGCTCATCAAGTAAGGCTATAAAATCAGGAACAAGTTCTTGATGGGAGGTCTGGGTTAAGTTAACTAAAAGCAACAGACTTGCTTCTCTAGGATTGGTTTCTCAAATTAGCAACAAGGTTCCAGCTACTTGCTAAGATAAATAATGAAAAAATGTATGATGTGTTGAATTTAAAGAGTTGCTATTGTTTAAAATTATACTTAATATATTAGAATCATGTACTATTTTGAAACTTTTAACACTGTAGTCAGAAGTGTTCTTGAGGATATACCTCAGAAGATCATGTTGGGTAATTAAATCTTCATTTCTAAACTAAAAAGATATGCTGGGGAGAACTAGTGTTATATTGAGTCAGTATTTTTACAATGACTTACAGTTTTCAGATAAATAAAATGCTGTTCTCTTTCTCTTCTTTCCTTATTTCCTCCCCCCTTGCTTCTTCTTTCTTTCTTTCTCTCCCTTTCTTTCTTTCTTTCTTTCTTTCTTTCTTTCTTTCTTTCTTTCTTTCTTTCTTTCTTTCTTTCTTTCTTTCTTTCTTTCCTTTCTTTCTTTCTTTCTTTCTTTCTTTCTCATTCTTTCTTTTTTTATTTCTTTAATTATTTTTTTTTACTTTCTTTCTTTTGTCTCTCCTATGTCCCTTCCTCCTTCCCCCTCCTCTCTTCTCCTGTCTCATTTCTTTGCTTCTTTTCCATTTTTTTCCTTAAAAAATTCTAGATGACGCAGGACATTTACATCAATTCTGACATTTAAGTTCCCCTCCAGCATTAGTGGGTAAAAAGTAAACTAATATGTAAATATTAAAAAGTAAGAATATCACCAATTGGGTGACAAAAAGAAATCAGCACATGATCAAATAAGGTTTTCTTAAAACATTGATATATTTCTAAGAAGAAGATCAATCACTCAGGATTCAGTCACATATCCAGCTACAATATTTGGAAACTGCTGATATTGCAGGGCACTTTACACTGTTTTACATCCCTCTAATCTGGTAAGGGCTTTTAAATGTTTTTGCAGTTTATTTTTTATTTCCTTTTCAATCAGCTGCTTCTGTTATTTGAATTTAGATAGCAAAGACCAGATGTTTCAAATATCCTGAATTTTATTCCTATTTTCCTATTGGCTGTAGAACATTTATTTTGTTAAAAAAGCAACTGCAGAAACATTTGAAGGCTGTATTTTTGCATGTGTGAAATTCAGATATCATTAGTATTCATTTCTGCTGGCAATTTTAAAATTCTGAAGTGTGATCCTGAATGAGGGAAGAATTTTATTAACTAGAATGTACCATGAAAAACCAGGGCCCAGGGCGGTCATGGAAGGGAGGTGTGAGGAGATGGTGGCTCACTTAGCTGTTACACACACCTTACTTCTGTAATTAGAAGAAACTACCCTTCTTTTATACCAGTTCATATACAATATGGACAATCCCTAAGGACCTTGACCTTGTTTCCACAATTATTGTTATTTATGGTTGAGAAACTGGGGCTTTGAATTAAGCACCCAAAGGCCCACTGAAGGAGAAAGTGAAGTGACAACTGAGAGGGGGACACCAAGAGTGACTTCCACTGGAAAGAATCCTTGCCCCCAGACAAACAGCAAAATGGAATTACTTTCCTCTTGATCCCCTGAGGTTCAAAGTCATAAAGGAAGAAGAACAAACAGCAAGGATTTAAAGCAGCTTTAAAAAGTCCAGTTTAGAACATTTTTGAAAGCCATATGCACAAACTTAATTATTTGGCTTATACAGGGAGTTAAGTTTACACTATGTGCTTCTTTAACAAGTACCCATACTCAAAACACTGTCCAGAGTCAGATGGTGTTTGTGTCAGTGGTTGAGGAAAGAGTGGTCATGTTGACTGGAGAAAGGTCCCAAGTGGCTCAGATAACAGAGGTCGCTGATGGAGAGTGACTGGGAGGCAGAAACAGGATGGGTCACTTGGAACCTCTGAAGGAGGATGGTATCCAATGTGTCAGCATTGTCCCTACTTATTTGTTGCAGGTGATGGTTCAGAATTTTATGAACCTTCCATGAGAACTGTAACTTCTGCTTTGCCTTCTTCAGGTGGAATAACAAGTTGTTCAGATGGCACAAGTAACCGGGACAGCTTTCGACTCGATGACGAGTGCCCCTACTCTGGACCATTCTGTGGCCGTGCCAGAGTGCACACCGACTTCACACCAAGCCCCTATGACACTGACTCCCTCAAAATCAAGGTGTGTGTACACACGTCTGCATTCTGTATGATGTGTCCAGTGCTGGTTGCGTGATCTGTTTCTCAAGGCCAAGCAGTGAGAACTAGGGGGAGAGGATGTGAGTCTGTTCTTCCCAATGGTAGAACTGGAGATCAGATTGCTGTGACAAGAATCTAAACTAATAAAAGCGAAATATTAAAATTAACCATTTCTCCGAGACAGGGTAAGCCACGCCCACCAGCCAATCAGAGCGCCTGTATGCAAATTAGCCCAGCCAACATGGCGGCCGCCACTCACGGACCTGAGTAAACAGCCCTTTCCATTGC
>PVJC01040966.1:0-15586 GCA_004026665.1 Murina feae | reverse complement strand
GGCTCCCAGCAGGAAGAACTCAGACCCACCCAATGCCAGGGACACATAGAGCTGGAGCACACAGCTTTGGAATGGGATGGACTTCCGGGCTGAGAGCAAGTGGGCTAGCATTTGTGGGGTAATACTGTTTGTATAACCAAGGTCCACAAAGGATAAAACAGTAAGAAAGAAGTACATAGGGGTATGAAGCCTGCTGTCCAGTCTGATGAGAAGAAGAATGAGGAGATTTCCCACAATGGTCACCAAGTACATGATCAGGAACAAAACAAAGAGGGACACTTGTGTTCCCCAGTCACTGGACAGCCCCAGCAGAAGGAACTCACTCATCCATATCTGGGTTTTATTTTCCTGGCCCATGAGTTTCTGAAGATTAAACTAAAGTTGTTAATATAACAATCATGAAAACTCAGAATTGAAAGGGTGGCTTTTAGACCATATGGAGAGCCTACCCTTCTGAACCTAAAGTTTTTTCTAGAACATATCAGCCAAATTCTGCTTGATCATATCCATAAATGAAGAACACAATGGGATCCAGCTGTGCAGGTGGAAATCAAGGAGAAAAGAAATTACATTCTTGGAGTTCAATTAATTGGAACACAATTCTCCCAAACATCTATTCTTAAATGGGAGAAAGAAATGAATGAAGTAGGATCCTACTCAATTTAATAGTTGTTATATAATCCGTCTTTCTGGTGAGAAAGTTCTTGGTCCACATGGAAGTTACTTCTGAATAATGTCCAATTCCATTTAACCACTTTTTATATACTAGGTTTCCACTCTAAATATTTCTGACACAACCCTACTTACCTCTCCTCAGTGCAATGTATCTATGGAATCCTAAATGATTTAAATATAAATATTCTTAGAGGGTTTTTTTTAACTAAGTTATTTTGAATTTATCTTCTATAACTTGTCTTTTTACTTTCATTGATTTTAGAGAGAGAGAGGAAGAGATATAAAGATCAATGAGAGAGAAACACTGATAGGCTGCCTCCTGTACAACCCCTAATGGAGATTGAGCCCACTACCTTGGCACCTGCCCTGACCAGGAATTGATGTGGTGACCTCTTGGTTCATGGGTCAATGCTCAACAACTGAGCCACACTGGATGGGCTATATTTTTACTTTGAGAGTGTCAAGTAGGAGGCCTCCTCTATACCTACCTCACACAAGTGGCTCAGTTAGGAAAGGTCAATCCAAGGTGGTCTAATTCAAGTATCAGGTGTTGCATAGAGAAAGTATACATAGCTACTAAAATTCATCACTTATGCCCCCCAAGAGGAATTTAATGGAGTGTTTATTGATTTCAGGTTATTACTTAATAACAATATTTTCTTATGGAAAAGACAGCTCATTCACTCACAATATAACATCGATATAACCTCACTAGTGAAGATAGAAGGATAGAAGATCAGGTCATAATTATAGAACATATGGTAATGTCATAGGCAGTAGTAGTTTTTTGACCCCCCAAACAAAATTTCTCTTATGTTTTCTCACTTACAGAAGGAAATAAGTGATCCATAACTAAAGCATATAGATGGGAATCTGAGGTTTGGGAGACAATCACGTGACAATACATGTAAGATCATTATTCACATGGGTCCCTAGATTATTCATGCCCTAATTATAGATTGACAGGAGACTTCAGTTAAATTTATTGAAAGGTTCCAGTTTCAGCCTTTTAAAATGTTCCATATCATACCACCAATGAATGACACAGGTGGTTTGGGGGACTTAAGATTATAGTTCATTATTATAAAAATAGCAATATTCAGATGGTTAGTCATCAAATATTCAGAATTTAGTATTGTTTTGAATAAGCTCCAAAATTTTGAGAAACTTATTAAAAACAGAGCTGTCAGCCCAGTCAGCATGGCTCAGTGGTTGAGAATCGACCTATGAACCAGGAGGTCCTGGTGTGATTCCAGGTCAGGGCATATGTCCAGGTTGTGAGCTCAATCCCCAGCAGGGTGCCTGCCTGCAGGAGGCAGCCTATCAGTGAGTCTCTTTCATCATTGATGTTTCTATATCTCTCTCCTTTTCCCTTCCTCTCTGAAATCAACACAAATATTTTAAAAAATAAAACAGAGCTTTCAGAAATTGTCACACAATAGAAATGATCAAACAATGTCAGGTACCACCCTCAAGCCCTTGTACTGGAAGTCACCCACACCAAAATAATTGGAACAAGATACTCAGCTACTGGAATAGCAAAGAAATATAAAATGCCTAAATATGTAAGACTCTTCACTGCGTGAAAAAAATAAAGAAGTAGAAATTTTCATGGAAAAAAACACAGGTGGTTTACAATTGTAAAGGTCAACTTGCCCCAGCTCGTTGCAGCTCAGTAGGACTTACTGCTACTGCTAGAGATAAGGAAAACAGTCATGCTCTAGCCAAAACTTATGAGTCTGTGAGAAATAGAGCAACAAACTTTGTGCATCATCTTTTGTGGTTTTTGTGAATAAAAGCTTGCTTCTGCATCTGGTCGGGGCTGTAGTGTCAGTCCTCACTTTGCTTTGCTGCTTAAGACCTAATTGGAGTCGGTGGTCTTATTTTCGCGAATGTTGCTCCAGAACACAATCAATAATGATATTTTCTAGAATGTTTAGTATTAACAGGTTTTCTTAGCCTCATGGCTAAAAATCAATAGCATAGCCTTAATTTTTTGTAATCTCTTCCTTGTAATTTTCTTTTGCAGCATATCTATTTGTACACTGATTTCTTTTTCTACATTCTACTCTGGAATAGAAAATATTGTCATTATATTGGTTAGAAAATTTGCTGGTCATGAAAGCCCTGATAAAAATATGGATGGGTAATGTTTACAGTGCTTTCTTAGTCTTACGTAAATTTACTTCAGATATTCCAATGCTTTTTAGAAATTCACCAATAGCTAAAGGAAATACACTACAAAATACAGCTAAATGCAAGACTCATCCATCCTTCCCCATCCAACAGCTTTGTACCCAACATGTGGCTTCCTACACTTGTAGTTTTCAGAATATTTGGATTGAGGGCATCATCAGGTCCACGTCGATAGGCAAGGGATTTTCTGGAAAACTATTTTTTAATGTATATTTTATTGATTTTTTTACAGAGAGGAAAGGAGAGAGAGAGAGTGAGAAACATCTATGAGAGAGAAACATCGATCAGCTGCTTCCTGCACACCTTGTACTGAGGATGTGCCCACAACCAAGGTACATGCCCTTGACCGGAATCAAACCTGGGACCTTTCAGTCTGCAGGCTGATGCTCTATCCACTGAGCCAAACCAGTTAGGGCTGGAAAACTCTTTATAACTATTTTCCCTATGGATATCATTTTAAGTCTAAATATTTTAACTGTATTTCTTTCACATGTGTTTACTTTCCTCTTTATTTTCTCTTTCCCACCTAATATCCTGATGGCTATAGTTGGCATCTAAAGATGTAAATACACATATTTCAAAAATTGCTGACAACATAGATGTTGAAGAAATCAATAGTTATTTTGTGCTGCCTACTCTGTGTTTGGGTTAAATTAAACAACTATGCAAATCACAAATAAAAACTAAATCATACCAAAGTAGGATAAATTACTTTCTAGAAATATTTCTATTGTGACCTTTCTTTTGAGGCACACCAGTGATTTTGTCCTACATTGTATGTAAGACTTATTCTAAATAACCTTTCTTTAGTTCCATCAGCCAACAGCTCAAGTGTAAGTGTGATGTAGCAGCTCCTCCAGGTATATCAGCAGGTCTGTATGTGCACACAGGTGACATGGATTGAAGGTGATGGTTAATGGTAAATTCATTTACACTGTTTGAAATTCTATAACCAGGGCTTAAACAAATGTCAGTTTTTAAGATCAAACAAACAAACAACAAAACAAGTGATGTTTCCTACCTATTTTCAAAAACATACTCATAGGGAAGGTATTTGTGCCTAAAGTCATGTTGTTTTTGCTTAGTTATGTAGTCAAGCAAGTGTATTTCCAAATGACATGTTATTTGTGTAAGCAATTTTTAAAAATAAAATATATTTGATGTTTTTAAAAAGTGATATGTTAAGGTCAAAGTAAAATCTGTTTCTTTGTAAAATTGTTTCAAATAACTTACCCAACTCAATTACCCTGTGAATCATTGAACAGCCAGGATCAATTTCAGAAAACCTTGTCAGTCTTTTCCACTGTTTGGTGACAGGTGGTGGGAAGAGAGCAAACAAGCTCCTTAAATACTCTTGCCAAGCCAAGACCAAAAGCTCCCTGGGGTGGGAGGAATGTTAAGAGAATTTAAAACCATAGCTACACTTTTTTCTATATCAAGTTGATATGAACACTTTCATATCACCTACTCTGTACCAGGCATTCTATTGAATACTTTATATATCTACTAATATAATGTAATATAATGTCATATAACAATCTTCACATTATTGAATTTTGGCTTTTTCTCTCTATTTTGCCGATAGAAAAAAAGAGGTAAAGTGAGTAGATAGTGGAGGAGTCAGCAGGTAAACTGATTATCTGATAACCTAGAGCACATCTGCTATGCTCCTCCTCTGCATAGCATGACCCTGCATTTGTACAGCACAGTGATAGTCACTGTTTAAAGGTTGTGGACTCACCAGGAGATATATCAACAGGAGTGACTAACTTCTTAATTTTGGTTCCATTCACTTCAGAATCATGGTTGACCAGAGTAGGCCCCTCCCACTCACCTGTGAACTTAAAGTCTGGCCTTTATGCCACATGGTCAGCAAGACAAGGAGGAACAGGAGCACAGCACATGTCTCCCATTAGGAACTCTTCTTGATGGATGTGACTAACTTTCCTCTTTTATACATTTGAAAAGGCGATCATGCTTCTACTTTGTGTTGGATATGGCGATGAATACAACAACATAGAGTCGATCCATGGCAGGAAGTCTTTTCTTCCTCTAAGAAGAAAATAAAGGGCTCTGCCTATGGACTACAAGGACACAATAATGGTCTAATATCAGAAAAAGATAAATCAAATGTTTATTTTTTTTAAATTAGCATTCAAAAACATGTGAAGCTAAGGATATTTTTGTCTAATTCAAAGAATATCCCTAACTGGTAGAAGGTGAAGCACAACAAAGGGTCCTGGACTGTGGGGATACATCTTATCTGGCTGGGAAGACTTGTCCCTTCTGAGTCACTCCCACGGGAACTTGGAATTTATCCCTTGTGGTTGTGAGCACTTATAGGTAGTGTTTACATGTCCCTCACTGTTTGTGTAAATAGTACTGTCACACTAACATTAAAAAAAAAAGAGGTCATGTTTCCCGGTCATTTGGCAATCACATCAAAGACAGAGATAGCATGTTGAGCAGCTGTGTAGTTAAGCTGAAATCACTACAGAGGTACAGAAGAGAAGCAGAAGTTCTTTCCACAGTTATAGGAATGTTTTCTTTCCATAGTGTCCCCTTCAGGTGCCACACACAAATACACTCGCTTGTGCCCAAGCTGTTCACAGATGCCTTTTCATACCTGCTTAGTTGTACACTCACAAATATAAAGCCAAAAGAACATTGTGAACATACTAAATGCCACTGAATTGTGTACAATTTGATGTTATGTGAATTTCACTTCAATTTTTAAGAAAGTTTTCGCAGACCAGTGATATATGTCTTTCTAAATATCTAAATGTCTTTCTCAAAAAATCAAAACTAGCCCAAATTTAAATAAATAAATAGTAGATATGTAAACAAATATTTGAAAGAGAAAGCTGTGCAAAATGGACAAATGAGAGAAAAGAAGGGATACCGAAATGTAAATAAGAATGAGAGAAGATATTGATAAGCTAATATGGAACAAAGTAAAAAAGAGAAAATGGATGGTAAGAGAGAAAACCAGAGAGGAAGACAAAGAAAAAGAAGAGCACAATGAAGAAACCAAGGCAATAAAAATGAAATCGTATGAGGAAGAAATGGAAACTATGAAAATGAAAGAAAAGAAAGTAGGAAATAACATTTATAAATGCCATTTTCTTGACATTTAATAAGTTTACACATTGCTAGCTATATGTATGCCAGGGCTGCCAATATTTTATTTATCCTGGTATTCTGTCCCATTGTGTGGTGTTAGTCATTTCTTACAGTGAGATTTTTATTGAATTTGGTACTATCATGGTGGAAACCTTGATCAGAATATACTTACCAGAGAGATCAATGGATCCTCAGAAAATCTGAAAACTGAGATCTTTTAAGACAACATCCCCACACATATGCACATATGCACATACAAAAGTCTTCAGGACATTTTTTTTTCCAGTTACATTACTGAAAAACCCCAAATTCCCCACCAAGAGCTAGAGGACTCAAAAACACTTCATTAAGACATGTATATTTGGCATTCCTGTATACTTCCACACAAGCTTCATTTCTGCTCTTTGGCCCCTTTATTACAATCTGCTTTGTAAAGAGGAGCAGTACTTCACCAGAGTCATCTCTGCAATGAAAAGCACGGTGGAGATGGTCACAAGCCCACATTCCTTTACTCAGAGTTTTCAGAATCATTTTAAGAGGAGACAGATGTGGGGTGAAGAAGAGAAAACTAAGTAAAATGATAGAGAGCAGGAAGAAATGGGAGGATGGCACAGATTTGAGCTGGAGGAAAAGCAAGGGCTTCCAGGTCCATCTGCCTCCTATGGACAGAGTCTTCCCTCCTCCCTACTCAGCTCCTTTGCAGCCCTTTGCCATTATCAGGCTGTTTTCTTTTCTTTGCCCCAAAGTACTTAAAGGATGAGCATCAAGCTAGAACCAGTCACACACTTTTTTAAATCAAGTAGAATACCTGCATTTATCATTACCAACAACAGATTTCTTTCTTTGGATTATTTTCATGCAACTCAAACATTTTATTTTCATTTTGAAAGACCCTTTCCATTGGACTGATGCTTTATGAAAAAGCATATATTCTAAAATCTTACCACATCAGTTTTCACATATGTAAAATGAAAATAATGGCACAGCACAGCTGGTATGGTTCAATGGTTTGGCGTCAACCTATGAACCAGGAGGTGACAGTTGGATTCCTGGTCAGGGCCCATTCTTGGGTTGCAGGCTCTATCCTCAGCGTAAGGTGTTCAGAAAGCAGCCAATCAATGATTCTCTCTCATCATTGATGTTGCTCTCTCTCTCTCTCTCTCTCTCTCTCTCTCTCTCTCTCTCTCTCACCCCCCCTTCCATTCTGAAATCAATAAAAATACTTTCTAAAAAGATAATTGCATAAATAATCCCTCTCCCAGAGGAATATACATAGTTACTACGACAGTAAAAATAACAAAAATGATTTATTATTCAAATGGAAGTAAACTTGAAAATATAAGACTATTTTTCAAAACATGCACCAGCTAACTGAGCTCAGCACACAAGTGTGTACCTAGAGAAGCCAAATTATATTTCTGCCCAGTTCCAGATGTGCAATTGTGGAAAGCACTTCATATATGGTGTTACTTTAAAAACTTGTTCTCCAAACAGAAATTCAGTATGGAGAGAAAAGAGCTAGTCTCTGGGGAGAGGGGTCATCTTTCTACTCCATTAGCAAAGAAGAGGCCCATCAGCACAGACCTGGCACCTGTCCAGTTTCCAGGAGACAGTGAAAAGCAGAGTTCATGACTGCAAATCTGGTACTGACTTCAGCATTCTCAGGCTTATCCACGTGGAGAATCCCTATAAAACAGTTGCATGGTGTTGGCGTCCTAATTTGGATAGCCAGATCATTTTTCTTAGGACAAATTACTAGTAGAGGACAATTACATCACACCATCACAGTCTGAGGCTCGAAGAATACAGGAGAAGGCATGGATTACAGGATCTGGTTTTGTAATTCATGTTACCAAGTAAGTGTTGAAGAAAGACTGAAAAAACGTCAGACTCACCTTTGGGGAGTAGAGGAGGCTATCCTGTGCAAGGAGGGGAAAGCTTGTCATTTGAAGCAAGTGCAGTTGGGTAAGAACTTTCTCTAACTTTAGTGATGACATCTCAAGGGGCCAATTATGTTTTGTTTATTAGATTTCTTTTATTTTCCCTCCCCTTATCTGGTCACTTCTGCACCTAATACCCTAACCTATATTTCAACTTTGCCAATGAAGGTTTTGCTTCCTTGTCCCTAGAGCATGGGAAGGAGCTCACCAAACTTTAATTTCTCAAGAGGGGTTTGTCTGAGCCTTCAGTGACACTGCCTTTAAATGGTGGGAATTTTATCCACTTTATGAGCATGAAGACATGATTCCACCTCAACTTCCTCATTCCAATTCACCCATCTCCACATTCCTTTGAGCAATAGCTCTGGGGCCAGGCCATCACTGGGATGCTCTGTGGAATACCGTCTAGTCTGAGTGTGGACAGGGAGGCCTTTTTATGCCAGTCCCTAGACAGATGCTGCTTACTATTGGGCTGGTCTCCACATCTGGAATTCAACCATCACACCCTGTAACCTTTTAGAACTTTGCCTTTCCTTTCATGTTAAGGAAGACAACCTGCCTATAAACCCTGGTTTGTACTTAGAGATGTCCAGGGTCCAGAATTGCTGAGAAAAGTGCAATCACCCCGTGTAAATAAACACTGCTGAGCATGTTAAGCACTGTACAGTGAAACATGCAGAGGCCCAGGATGTGCCTCTCTCCCCTTCCACAAGAGTGAGAGTGAAGATTCCCACTCGTGTGCCTTGTCCAGTGACAGTGACCAAGCTGCTCTGCTCAGCCACCTGGCACTGTCCGAGGAAAGGGCTTGTGGTTTCCTCTCCCAACTTATTCTGGGAGCTGACCGAAATAGCATTGTCTCCCAGCCAACTTCCTAAGCACAATAAACAATCTGCCTGCTGAGGGCTACCTAGGTGAGTGCTGCAGTTAGAAGGGGAGTTTAACTGAGTCCAAGTTAGCTTTGGGTCTTCAAAAAGACAAGAGACCAAAACAAAGTTGCTTTTCTAGCCTCCAAATACTGCTGGCATTTCTCATAAAATACTGATTTGGGTCTTTTTTTTTTTTTTTTTTTACAAATATCAATTACAGTTGACATTCAATATTATTTTATATTAGTTTCAGGTATACAGCATGGTCATTAGATATTTATATAATTTACAGAGTGATCCTCCCTATAAGTCCAGTACCCACTTGGCACCATATATAGTTATTGCAATAACATTGATTATATTCCCTATGTTGTACTTTGCATCTTCATGACTATTCTGTAACTACCAATTTGTACTTCTTAAGTCCTTTCTTACGTATTGTGCTCTTCACTTTGTGGATTTACTATATCATTTTTTATCCCTTTACCATCATTTAGTATGTTTTTAGAAGGGAAGAGAACAGACATAAACTCATTTACAAAATGTATTTCCTCACCTTTAAATATTATAAATTCATTTTTATAACATACAATAGAAAACATGACATTTCTTTTTCCTGTTAGTGTAGCCATTTGTCCTAACATCATTTATTTAGTAGACTCTATTTTCATAAATTGATTTGAAATTATATACTAAATCCCATTTACAAAAGCTTCTTTGGGTTTATATTTTGATTCATGGATGCATGTCTTTTTCTACACCAATACCACATTTTTAATAGTAGTTACTTTATAATATACAGTATTTTGCTATGTACTAAGGCAGGCATGCCCTCACTTTATTACACTTTATTTTCAAAAAGTTAACGTAATGAAAGTTAAATACCCTAAATCCACAGCAAACATTATACTTAATGGAGAATCTACAGATGCTTTGCTTTGGATCAGGAAAGAGAAGGGATATCTGTTATCATAGCTACTATGTGATATGACATTAGCAGTCCTGGTCTGAGAATAAAAAAATAGATTAACATGTATGAAGTTTATAAGAAGAACTATCACTATGTACAGATGACAAGATTATATATGTAGAGGGAAATATTCAACAACCTATTAGATTTGATAAGTAAGAACTAGATACACGACTACCTTAGAGAAATCAAGAGCAAATATGTACATTGGCAATAACCGACTAAAAAAGTAAATGCAACATAAATTATAAAACATTTAGGGATCCCTTAACAGAGAGTATACTAGTATATGACTTCTGTCGAGTACTCTGCCAAAATTTTGTCTTCCCAGTATTCTTTGCCTATCTTTTCTATTTTATTTTCTCTATAGCAATTAAAACCACATAACATAGTATATATACTACTTATTATAGTTATTGTCTATTTCCTTTAACTAGAATGTAATCTCCATGAAAGCAGAGATTGTTGTTTGCTTTTCACTGTTGTATCCACAACACCTAGAAGAGTGTCTAGCACATAATAGGTATTTAATAAATATTTGTTCAACACAGATGGAGAAAATATTAATACTCACAAGAGGAATGATATGATTTGAGTTATGTTTTAAAGGGATTCCTCTGAGGGCTGGGATGCAAGAGTAGAAGCAGAGAAACTTGTTGCAGATCTTTGCAGGACCCAAGTGGAAGAGATGGTGGCTCACACCAGCATGTAACAGTGGGAGGATGAAAACTGAGCATATTCTGTATAGATTTAAAAAGCAGCAACAATGGGATATTCTTGATTTGAATCATTTGTGAGAGAAAGAGTAGTAAATAGCCTGATCACAGTGGTGATGCAGTTATCATGAACTGAGGTGGGGAGGCATGGATACAATAATGTGGGGTGAAGTGAGACAAGAATCAGGAATGCAGCATAAGTAATTCATATCCATTACTTATCAAGTAATAAAAAATAAAGCAATTTTATATCTTTTAGGCTAGAAAAAAATTCAAAGTGTGCAGGCTCTGTGTAAATAGGAACTCTCATGCACAAAAGGAGTATAGAGTTATAAAGCTACTAGAGGCCCAGTGCATGAAATTTGTGAACTCAGGATGGGGAGGCTGTCCCACAGCCTGGCCTGTGCCCTGTCATAGTGTGGGAGCTCCATGATCCATTGCCTCAAAAAGGTAGGCTCCATCCACCCATCTGGGGCTCCTCGATGGATTTCCCTAAAGAGGTAGGCTAGAGCCAGGGAAGGCCTGCGGACCCTCAGGCCAGGCCATGGCAGAGGCCTGCACATCCCTGGCACAGGCACATGGAGGCACCTGCTGTAGCCCTGCCCCCAGGCCAGGCCTCAGCAGAGGCCTGCAGACCTCTGCACATCTGCAGACCCCTGGCTGGGGCCACAGAGGAGGGGCCTCTCTGCCACGGCCCTGCCCATGGCTGGGCCCACAACACTGCAAATCCCCACCCACCTGCTCCTGCTGCACACACAGCCTGCTGATCAGTTGTTACTGTGATGGCATCCCAGCCAATTGCATATTAACCTATTATTAGTATAGATTCTGGAGAAAATATTCTATGACCTAGCAACTTGACTGTCATGTGTATTCCCTAAATAAATTCTCACATGGGTACTTAAGTGTGCATATATTATGATGTTCAATATGGGGCTATATGTGATTGTGTGTGGGGAGGGGAGGTGGGGGGTAGTTGGGTTGCATAACAAAGAGTGACAGCTGTTGTGAGCACCATGGATTACTATGAACAGAAGTAATAAATGAGCAATATGTATTGGTCTTAAATATATATGTAGATCTTTAAAGTATAGTGTTATGTAGTATAGACAAAGGATGAGTAGTTAACAATATAATGCACTTTTAAAAATACATAAACTTCAGAGGGAAGACAGGGGAGGGCCAGGAGTGGATAAGAGATCAACCAAAGGACTTGTATGCATGCATATAAGCATAACCAATGGACACAGACACTAGGAGGGTGAGGGCATGTGCTGGAGGTTGGGGTGGCAGGGAAGAGGTCAATGGGGGGGGAGACATATGTAATACTTTAAACAATGAAGAATTTTTAAAAATACATAAATGCATCTCAATCCAATTATATGTATTAAACACATTAGAAATTAGAAATAAAAGTAGATATGGAATTTAAAAGTAATTAATTTTTTAAAATTAATAAGAGGCCTTGTGTAATTTATTAATGTCCCATGTACTGAGGAGTATTATTAATCAATTAACTCCACTCTGCAACTGAGATTTTTAAAGTCTTATTAATGTTATAAATTCCAATACATATGGTCTTTATATACTTCAGAAAAGGCAACTTCTAAAATAGTAAAGAAAGTTTCAATCATTAAACTATTCAATCAGCAGGAGTTATTAGTATTGGTAAGGTACCACAAACACAAAATTGCTTAAATATATAGTCCTTGCTCTCAAGAAGTTTCAGGGGTCCTCAAACTTTTTAAACAGGGGGCCGGTTCACTGTCCCTCAGACCTTTGGAGGGCCGGACTATAGTTTTTTTAAAAAAACTATGAACAAATTCCTATGCACACTGCACATATCTTATTTTGAAGTAAATAAACAAGGTGGCAAAAACACCCAGCGGGCTGGATAAATGTCCTTGGTGGGCCGCATGTGGCCCGCGGGCCGTAGTTTGAGGATGCCCGGAGCTGGTGAATACAAGACTGCCTATCTTTTCCTTTTTCTTAATCCTCAATGGGGGATATTTTTCCATTGATTTTTAGAAAGAGTGGAAGAAAGAGGGAAAGACAGAGAGAAATATCAATGTGAGCGAAACACATCTATTGGTTGCCTTCTGCATGAACCCTGACCAGGGTTCGGGCCAGGGAGTAGCCTGAAACTGATGTACGAGCCCTCCACTTGAATCAAATCTGGGATCCTTCAGTCTGCAAGCTGACACTGTAACCACTGAGCCAAATCGGTGAGGGCAGAACTCCTTTTCCAAGGCAGCAACTTGGATTTTCTTCTTTTAAAAAGTGGGAGATCAAAAAATCTTTGCTGTTGAGATTTTATGCAGAAATTTTAGCATGACTTATGATGCTAATTGATAGGATTCAAAATTTCCACTGAAAGTCAGTATTTATGCTTAAGAAATTAGTATTTATTAGTAAATTAATACATTGCATAAGTCTCAGATTTCATACACAAGAAACTTACGTCTATAATTATTTTCTCCATGAATATGATGACTTGTGGAAAAATAAACTTTTCTTTTATAGAGATTTATCTGTTTTCTTCTGACTCTTGCCAGGTAACCAGTGTGCCACAAATGCAATAAGAGAGGGGATGGGAACAGACCAAGAAGCATGTAACTGCTAGATCACATCAGGCCTTACATGTATGGAGTCTGGATTTTACTGTAAACAGGATAAAGATGTGCCCTGATTTATTTCCTAAGGTAAAGATGCCTTCTGCAGGTCAAATGGTCCAGGTCACTCAAATAAACTGTATGGTAATAAAGAGTTGGAGGGGACTGATAGATGAGAGAGACTTCATAGACATATCAAGTTGAATGAGACTGAACTACAATGACTAGGGCTGTTTGTTTGGGTAATAAAGTCATAAAGAAGTACAAGTAAGTGATTGCTACCAAGGTCAAGATAGTATTTTGGGGGAAAAGGAGTAGTGATTAGGACAAGCACATAAGGGGCTTCTATAGTAGCTGCCAGATCTGCTATTTTACTTGAGTGTTTGTTACAAGGGGTATTGCATTATAATAATTCACTAAGTTACAATTTGTTTAATGTGCTTTTTTGCTTCTGTGTTTTATTTCACAACATAAAGTCAAAAATAAATAATAATTTTAAAAATTGAAGCTGCTGTGTAAAGAATAAAATGTAGAAAGCAGACTGATCATATATTTTGTTACTAAAGCTCATGGAATCTATTGATGGATTAGATATAAAAGAAAGAAATTATTGCCCTAGCCAGTTTAGCTAAGTGGATAGAGCATCAGACTGCAAACTGAAGGTTTGATTTCAGTCAAGGGCATGTATCTTTTTTAAAAAATATATTTTATTGATTTTTCACAGAGAGGAAGAGAGAGGGATAGAGAGCCAGAAACATCAATGAGAGAGAAACATTGATCAGATGCCTCCTGCACACTCCCCACTGGGGATGTGCCCGCAACCAAGGTACATGCCCTTGACTGTAATCGAATCTGGGACCCTTGAGTCCGCATGTGCCCTTGACCGTAAACAAACTTGGGACCCTTGAGTCTGCAGGCTGACGCTTTATCCACTGAGCCAAACCCGTCAGGGCAAGGGAACGTATCTTGGTTGCAGCCTCCTCCTCCGCCCAAGTCCCTGGTGGAGGCTCGCACAAGGAGGCAACCAATACATGTGTTTCTCTCACATTGATGTTTTTCTCTATCTTTCCCTCTCTCTTCCACTCTCCCTCAAAATCAATGGAAAAAAATATCCTCTGGTGAGAATTAAAAAGAAAGAAAGAAAGAATTATTCTGAGTATCTGATGGTTCCTTTTACTAATATAGTCTAGGTATATGGGACAAGAGAAAAGGAGTACCCTGGGCTAGAAGAAGTAAGAGCAATAGTTCTATTTTAATTATGTTAAGAATGAGATTCCTATGTGATAAGTGAAGGTGTTAAATAAGCCAGTGGACATATGTGTTTGGAGCTCATGAGAAACCTCTTGTTTGAACCGGAGATAAGAAAAATAAGAACTTTAGCTTTGACAAATAAATAGGTTAGATAGATGGATGGGTGGATAGATGGATGGATAAATAGATGGATGCCACCATTCTCCGTAAAATCACAGACATAGGACAGTGATCTACTACAGCCAAAGCAGTAGGAAGAAAGTTCACTTTGAATAATTGTATATAGAAAGAAAGTTGCATAATGCTTAGTCCTATAGTTGTGTCCTAAAAATTTTTTTAAATAGTTGAATATTTACTCTATGCTACAACTCTACTAGGTATTTTATATTGATTACTCATAATCTTCAGGATAATAACACTTATTGGTTATTCTTTTTATAGTTGAGGAAACTGGAGGTCAGAGGTATTAAGTACATTTTCAAAGCCATATTGCTGGTGAGGGTTGGGTCAAGATGTGAAGTATGGTTGTTCTCAGCCTGAAACTTTTCATTGTCCACATGGTACTTCCTGAGGGAGTACGTAGGAGGACTATGAAAGGGATGGGGAAATATGGATTCTAGGACAGACTACCCAGCAGACCTCTGTTTAATAACTGAACGTATTTTTTTTTTTACCACATATATAACAGGGCAATGATACATAGTGAAAATGTGGATTGGTGTGGAAATTCAGTCTAAAAAGGATGTGCTCACTATTATCTATCTTATCAGCAAATCTTAGGAGAAAGGACATGTCAATCATTTCCTCTTTGAAATGTTCTCTGGGCTGTTGGAGGGAAGTAGGACTCCTTTGAAACTTCACCTTTTTTCATTACATTTTCTCAACACTCTTCTTAGGGCATTCATCACCTCCTTATTCCTCAAGCTGTAGATTACAGGATTCAGCATTGGAGTCACCACAGCAAAGAAGAGGGTGGTCATCTTCTGTTCTGCTGAGGAGTCAACCTCAGGTCTCATGTATGTGAAGATGGCCGTTCCGAAGCACATGGACACCACAGTGAGGTGGGAAGCACAGGTCCCAAAGGCTTTGCTCCGTCCCTGAGCAGAGCGAATACGCAGAATGGCAGCAACTATATGACCATAGGAGAAGAGGACCAGGGAACAGGGAAGCATGATCACCAGAAATCCTGAGATGGCCACCATGACCATGTTGAAGGAGATGTCCACGCAGGCTAGTC